>BQNB010033278.1:11320-37967 GCA_026074375.1 Tanacetum coccineum
AAAAAATTTAAGATTTTTAAAAGTACGAAATTTTTTCGTAAATTAAGATTCTGAAAAAAAGCACGGAAAAAATTCAAGATTTTTAAAAGTACGAAATTTTTAAATTTTTTTTTTTCGTAAAAAAAAATTTAAGATTTTTAAAAGCACGGAAAAAATTAAGATTTTTAAAAGTACGAAATTAAGATTCTAATTAAGATTTTTAAAAAAAAATTAAATTAAGATTTTTAAAAGTACGAAATTTTTTCGTAAATTTTTTTAAATACTTTACGTATATACGAAGGAACGAAATTTTTTTTTTAATTTTTTAAAAATTTAAAACGAACTAAAAAATATTTCAAAAATTATACGTAAAGCATATAATTTTTTTTTACAAAATTTTTAAAAAAAATCGTATTTTTAAAAATCTTAATTTTTTTCCGTGCTTTTTAAATTTTAAAAAAATATAATTTATGTTGTTATTCGTTAAAAAAGGTAAAAAAAAATTTATAAAATTTCGTACTTTTTAAAATCTTAATTTTTTTAAATAAATTTAAATCTTTTTTCGTACTTTTTATATTGAAGAAAAAAAAATTGTTGGGGACTAAACCTGCAAGTTGACCAAATCACAGGGACCAAAAATGCAATTTACACTTGTTAATATTAAAAAAAAATAGAAAAAGAAAAGGATAAGGGTATTTTAGTCATTTAACTTTGGTTGGGGACCAAAAATGCAACGGAAACTTGAAAATAAGGACTCTCACTGCAATTTCGAAAGTTAAGGTCCCAAATCTGCAATTTGGCCATACCACATGGACCAAAAATGCAATTAACTCTCAAATCTATAAATACAAGTTTAAGTGTTTCATTATTATATAACTTAAAAGAACCTAAACATATAGATCGACTATTCTTTCTTCTTGGTTGACCAACTTCAAAGTTGGATTGGAATCTTTGGTTTACTGCCACCAATCGACAACACCAACAAACACTTTTAGTTTTGTTTGGTTATTTGATTATCACTTTTGGTGATTTCTAGTTCGTAAGTTGATAGATTCAAGAGACGAATAAAGAACGTTTGTTATACTACTAGTACTAGCATACCTTGTCGTTTGCTAAGAACGTATAGTGTGTGGAAGCTTAGAGGAATCATACTTTGATTCTTGTGGTTTCGCGTGGTATTATACACACGCGTATATAGAAGACGGTGTTTACGGTTACCTTTAAACGGTGTATCGTTTCGTGCTAAAAGGTACATGTTTTCTATCTTGTTAATTATTGTGTTCTACACGTGATCATTTATTCCGCTGCGTACTCGTGATATTAATATGGTTAATTAGATTATAAAACCCAACAGATCTAAGGACGCTGAATAAGTCAAGAGTCTTTTCTACTCTTTGATTCGTATGATTGTAACCTATAACATTTTAGCTACAAGTATACATATGCTATCAGTAGGGTATTATCAGGGCCGGATATCACCCTGTGCAGGCGGCCCAACTGCACAGGGCCCAAAATTTTGAGGGGCCTCATTTTCTATACTCGTATGCAGTATGCTATATGTAAACTTTGGAAAAAGCCCATTAAAACTTGTCAACTTAACCATTCAGAATTTATAAGTTAAAAAAACATCAAGTTATATAATAGCAGCCATGTGGGATAGATGGTTTTCTTTTGTTTACCTATTCATTTGTTCACTACTTTATTTGGATATAAATAAAACTTAATTTCTAATGTTAAGTTTTTATCTACAACTATGTACATATTATGTGGTTTTCAAAACAAAAACTATATATATAAATGGTCTAGATAAACAAAAAAAGGTTCTCAAGGGGCCTCTTTTACCGTGATGGCACAGGGCCTCCGAAATCCACGGGCCGGCCCTGGGTATTATTATTATCTTTTGCTTCTAATAAACTTTTGTAGGGGATTTGTTGGGTACGTGGGACGTATTTGGATTCTATCGCCTTCTGAAGTTCAACAGATGGGTAAAGAGGGAATGCAGCTTCTTAACATAAACTATTATTTTGATCATTATTTTGAGAAGAAAGCATTAGTTGCTTAATGCTAGCGCGTTGGATGATATTCAACACTTACGTGCTCAAATAAGGTAACTGATATTTCTTTATCATTTACTGTATTTTATATGCATGAGTGTGGCCCATAAACTAAAATTTAAAACCATTTCACTTACTGTATAGAGGTGAGCAAATGCGCATGAGCGTGAGATAAATCTACCCCTGCTATGAAAAAAGGTCGCAATGTCCCTGTTCGACCCTGAAAAACTTATTTAATTCCAATACATTTTTCTATTCGGGTTGCAACCCATTTGACCCGTTCCACTTTTAAGCCGTATTCCTTAATATCCCCCTTTTAAGTTAAAAAGCAACCAAAATCGACCCATCATATATAAAATGGTAAAAAGTCCACCTGAACAATCCACAATTAGTTTTTTTGAATTTCACATATAAAGTGGACCTTAAATATCTTAATTTTCATAACAGTTCGGGGGATGTTGTAGCATCAGAAAGCCTTAAAGTTGCAAGCTTTTCTTAACGTGTCTAAAGACGACGGTAATTACTCATATTCTTTATAACGTTTGGTTTGAATTCAGATAATCTGATATATGTTCATTATATTATCAGGTATTCTTCAAGGTTATGATGCTATTGAAAGAGGAACCGATACATTATCTGGAGGATAGCATGGCGAAACTTGAAGAAAGTAGAAGAAAACTTGTTAGCTTAAAGATGCAGAAGGACAAACTTCCTGATGTGCAGCCTCCAGCAGTTAAAGGATCTTCAGGTTGTAAATCTTTGTTTTTTGTGTTGTTGTGTATACTGTTGCTTGGTTCTAACACACTGTGATTTGGCAAATAAACTGAAGGAGAATAGATATATTTACACATCTCGACCTTACACCTTACTAAATGATTAGCTTCCATATTTGCAGGTAAGCCGGTGATGTATACAACATTTTTGGAGGATGCACTTTTAACATGCTTACTTGTGAACTGTTTGATCCGAGTTCTGCTTTTATCTCTCATGATTCATATGCGTTAAAAAACCAAGGTAAAAAGGAAACGAGTCAAATGGGTTGAGTAGGTTAAACATATAGGAATTTGTCCAAAGTTTCCTCATCATTTTAGTTAAAATTTTGAAATAACGTAATTGTTTATAAAGGATTTAAAGCTTTTAGGCAAAGTATTCTTAGTTAACCCAACCTGACTCTACCGGTACCAAAAAGTTACTTCCTTAAAAAGGTTATTCTTAAAATTGAATCTGCATGTGTTTTTGTTATTGATGAACTTTATGAACAGTTATCATTTTACATGACTACATTGAAGGTGACTACATATTATTATTGGCTTCCATTTTACTTCTGTTACAGGAAATAAAGAAAAGTTCATGAAAAAAATGCTATGTTCTATGTGAAAGGATGATGGCTTAGCAAAGGAAGACTCAAGGATCACTAAACAAATTCCATTTTTGTACCAAACAGGTAAGTGTATATCAGTAATAATATATTCATACATGTTGATATCTTACCGTGTTGTTTTGTAAGTTTAACTACAACCCTAAAAAGCATATAACGTATTGTTTGTGCGATCAACCACATGTTTATTAGAAAAGCTAAAGACATCGACGACTTCACTACTAACTTGGGTCATTTTCATTTCTTTTTAGCTATGTGATTACATAACACCATTTCAGGTATTCTGATNGACGTTATTTGATGTCATCAAATATCCTCCCATTGAATCCTTCTTGTCCTCAAGTAGCCTTTAGAAGTTTATGAAAATGTATCCCTAAGGATTTTTCAAGTTAAGCATTTATTCGATCTATTACAAGTACATAACCAAACACCTCACGAAATAGGAAGATGAAAACACCCAAATCACTCAACTAATTTATGTGGTAACATGTAACTAATTCGCTCAATTGCTCGGTCATGACGAGTATTCTATCATAAGCTAGGCAAAAATACACATCTCCACCACTAGAGCTAAGGAGTAACAAGTTTATAAAGGTAAATATGGGTTTTTATTTATAAGGTTAAGGGTTGACCATTCTACAATCTTTCACCAAAAGTACCACACCAACTAGGCAGCTGAAGCACACATACATGGCCGTAACGACGGAATAGACATGTGTGTTCGATCACATCCTCATTCGAGTTTAACCAAGGGTTAGGATGGAGAATGATATAGGGTAGGGATCTTTTAACTTTCACCAATAGTAATACACCAACAAGGCAGCTGAGACATGCATAGATAGCCGTAACGACAGAATAGACATGCATATTCATACACATCCTCATTCGTGTAAAACCCATGGTTAATGATTAAGAAAGGGAAATAAATTGTTGTTAAATAAAAATTACAAAACAAATAGATTAAGTCTAAGATATAAATTGCTAGACACTTTTTCCCGACCGTTACCATAATTAAGACACAACTATTTATAAACGTCTTGATCATTGATAAAAAACAACAACCTAAGTTGGCGTTCCCGTAACGGTCAATTTCCTAATCATCCCATACTTTACAAACTTTTACAAGACAAGTGGCGATATCTACCACTTTATACAATACTCTACATCGTTAACTTATAAGACGTATCAACGAATAATCGATTCTTCATATAATTTCTTTGGTCTAAGCTTTTGCGAAACATGTAGGATCGTTTAATTCATGACACGGGTGATGATTCTTGAGTTGGGCTAGTTTCTAGAGAGAGAAACACATAGAGAGATATTTTAGAGAGAGAGTGTATGTGTTTAAAGTGAAAATGAAATTGACTAGCTTGCCTCTTCCAAAGTTGGAAGAGGCTTATATAGTTTTTACAAAATACCGGGTATTAGAACCCGACTTAAAACCGAAAGACATACGATTAACTATTAAACTATGAACTATTATAAACAATAAATATACGGGGTGACCGAGTCTTTTACTCATATCTAACAATCTCCCCCTAAGGGAGGTCACCCTTGAAAACACTAGACTTAAGCTCTTACAGCTTGCAGTCTTTTGATTCTTCATGTTACATCTAGTACTTTGTTGTAGTGATCTTTAGATAACAATTGAGCTTGTTCACTTTGACTTGTTTTGATTTTGATCATGAGCTTTCTTGAGATCATCATCCAAACATAATCTCTCATCATCTAGTAATCTATTGCCATCTTGTGCACTTGTGAAGAAGAATATGATATCAGAGTTTGCGGAAGCTTTGACACCTTTATGAGATCTTTTATAACTTCATAACAAGTGTAGGTCGTGTCTGAGCATTCGGTTATTAACTTGACATTACTGGAACTGGGTATCTCCATCTCCATCTCTACCTTTAAATGATCTTGTAATGAAACAGTTAGCAATAAAGAGAAAATTGATTTGAAAAATCAGTCTAAGTGTTAATTATGAAAATATTTTGTAACACTCTTCGTAGATTTGATTGGCTTGTCAAATGTTCAATAACCGTCATTCTTAATGCCGTAACAAGTTTGATTCACCGTAGAAAATCGCATTCACATCGTTTCTTTCCATTGACACAAGTTTGATTGCTTGTAGAATCGCACAAGTCACCTACCTAGAGCTTGTTTGATGTAGGCTCTAGCAGGATTTCCACTTCATAGGAATACCTTCGTATCACATCGGATGTCTGGCAATATTACAAGGATAATACGTAGGAGACTCTTAAGATAACCTTGTTTCCCTACAGTGTGTGAAAGACAAGATAACAGAAAGTGTCCTAACGAGATTAATGAATGTGATCTCTTTGCTCTAAGACTCGAAAGTGCGCTTTGATATTAGTGACGTAAGGCTGAGCAGACTAAAGAAGCCACCTTTCAATACCGACTTTACTCGAGTGAGTGAGACAGTAGATTGCAGGTCTAGTCTCCGTGACAAATGAGACAAGTTTCTTTTCAAGAGAAACCCCGAATGCTGGGAAGGTTGCATTGCATTCACTGGAGTCCATGATGTCGTCTTAATGTCACCAAACACTTGTGATTCCTGACAACATATGTATTGGACCCGGATTCTGCGCTTAACTGTATGCAGGTCATCTTTCTTTAACACCCTTTATCTGTATAATCTTTTCATTCCTCAAACCCCTTCATTGCTTACCGAGACTTCATGACTAGCACCTTGTTGGTAAGATTCCCAGTACTAGCTCTCCATCTCAGTCGACACTAATTTCCTTTGTTCTCACATTTACTCCTTTTAATCATACCTAAGGACTTCTGTACTAACTAGTGGATTGTCCTTGGGTAGATCCCTCCGGTTCTGGCAGGATCATAAAAACGAGTACCTAACCTTAACATCCTTATAACTTCGATAAAAGTAAATACATGGTCAGTCTTTGGTCAGTTTACCTTTTGCATAAAATCACTGTTGAAAAACTCACTCAGGTACTTAATGATATAACTTCAAGTGTTTAGTACCCGATTGTTTTTTTGCATGTTCAGAAAAGCTCCCCCTCAACATGTGCATTTGGTATTTGAAATGTTTAGCACATATGGGGGTGAAATAAACTTTGAGAACCTTAGATGTTAGTCATTTTTAGTACAAGCTAAGTATGTAACATATTATTGGCCTCCCCTCACCCTCAATCATTATGAGGTATGGTTTTTAGTATCAGATATGATAATTTTTGAAAGATTTTTTTGTAACAAAAAAACCTGGTTTTTTTTAAGTTACAATGAAATAACTCATGAAAGATTCATACCTGACACATAACATCAAATTCCATACAACTTAGAATGTACAAGAAGTATGTTGCATACCGATGATATTGATCTAAATCATTCACTTTCTCTTATTATTTGGTATCTAATATCTTGAGTCTTCCACTAATAAGATGCAATCGAGATTTCTGAACTTAAAAAACTTTCTCTCCAAATATCACGGATGACCGTAGGTTTTTGTAGTGGAGGTGGTGTGGTGGAAAAAAAGTTTTTTGTTATGTAGGTATCATTTGTCCTCTGTTAACGCTAGAGGTGAATAAAACATCAGCTATGCATGAGAGCTCTGAAGATTTGGTTCCTTACTTTCTTTGTCTCTCCAAGACCCGTTACACTTCCATCGCACTCACAAGATATTAAATTTGAACAACGCTCTTCCCCCTCAATCGATGAGACTTTCGTTTCTATTGAAAGAGCCAGTAGTCATTGATTGAGTGTCAAAAATTGTCCGGATTGATTTTCAAAACAACACTTTTACCACCGTGGTTAACACAAATAATTTTGAAGAACAATTAAGAAAAAATTATTTGTTATCAAACAGGAAGACTTTCTCTTCCGAATTAAGAAAAAGCAGCTGAAACGTACATCAATCCCAATTGCATGGATAATAAATTTAAATCCATGCCCGAGTAAAACTAATTACCGTTGTTAGGAACAGTTGTCTTTCAGACGACAATCTTTTCCTTCAAATGAGAACCGGGTTTCCAATATGAAGTATTTGCAAACCGATTTTGTAATTCCCAAATGACTAAAATATTACCGTAAGTCAATTTTATGTACTTATGTACAAAAGGATACAAGAGGACACATTCATTTACTCATCCTCTCCTTCTTGAAGGCATTTGAGGGTTTCAGGGGTTAAACTCTTCATCCCAAGTCGTGGGAGTAGAAATTCAAAACGCTCTCTTGGTAAAGCTTTTGTTAGGATATCTACCAGTTGATAGTTTGTTTTCATGAAGTAGAGTTCAACCACTCTATTTTCCACTTGCTCTCCAGAATTGAAATGGTGTTGTATGTTCGAGTGCTTAGATCGGGAGTGCTGGACATTGTTGCCAAGCTTTAAAGCAATGGCATTTTTGTTATCATAGTACAGAGGAATCTTATTGAACATAAAGCCGTAGTCTTTTAGCTGAGATCTCATCCAAAGGATTTAAGCACAACATCCAGACATTGCAATGTATTCCGCCTCTGTTGTTGAGATGGTCGTTTGCTGATAGACCAGCTAACTAACTAATCTCCATGAAACTAAGCACTGCCCGACGTACTTCCTTCTCGAATCCTGACTATCCCCATGATCCTCATCTGCAAAAGCATAGTGACATAGCAATTGTCCTTACGGGATACCAAAGACCCATGTTAATGGTTCCTTTTATGGCACCGAAAGATACATTTGATTGTATCAAGTGCTTTTTGGTAGGATTAGCCTGATATCTACACACATGCACACAAACGAATACAAAGGTCTGGTCCTACTGCTGTAAGGTTAGGGAGCCAACCATTCCTCTAAATCTAGTTTGGTCAACTGGAATCCCTTTAAGATCCTCATCCAGTTTCAATCGATCCACCATTGGTGTATCGACAGGGTCTGTAAGATCCATTCCATATTTCTTTAAGATTTCGAGAGCATATTTTTGGCTTGTTAATAAAGATCCTCTGGGAACTTTGGAGAAACTTGTAGGTCCTAAGAAAAACGACATTTGTCCATCAATGACATCTGAAATATGGAGCTCATTTCTTTGGAAAATATGTGACACTGCATTATGATTGTTGAGGTAAAAATGATGTCATCTACGTATATTGAACAAGGTAGAATATGTTTGCCCTGATTTGCGCGGAATAACGTTGGAATCCACGCACCCTTAGAAAAAATTGTTGGCCAAAAGGAACTTGATAGTGTGTCATACACCCCTTGGTGCCTGCTTTAGCCCATAATGAGCCTTCTCTCTTTCACGTACTATCTCTAAGCAGCGATCGAGTAAGTGATAATCTCCCCATAGTGGTCTACCAATCTCCTAGCACTGAATTGGACACTCTCACTGCCGCTTACTTCTTATGCGTGTGACACGCATCTACCATATCAGGAAGTAGAGCATTTTGACATCCCATCTTGCGTATAGCCTGATCTCACTATTCACGGTTACCTTGCCATATGCATTGGGCACGCGATCACATCCATTTTCACAATGCTCGCTCTCTCCTATACCGTAGCAACTGCGACGCTCTATAACGATTCTTCTCAAAATCAACGTACCACCTCCAGACAGAGACTTTCTCCTATTCTCAGAGCAACTAACCAAGCTTCTTGATCGATTTCTCTCTACAGTCTACAATCACTCAACAGATTCACAATTAGACACTGCTCGTGTAGATCACTTCCCTTTTAGTTAGTTACTTGAGCGAGAATAACCATCCTCTCACTGAGCGCATTCGTGCGAGCCAACAGGTTACATTAACACAGTCCTCAGATATCTTCAGCGACGATCAAAACCACTCAATCTAACTACTGCGATAGAGCTAATCGTCTATCTGAGAACCACTACGCAGTCTCATATATCACTCTATCCAAGCGACCAAGTGATCGCAGTATGCGATAGAGGAGTCGAGCGTTATAGAGCGCGACAGCTGTTCTTTAGAAATCTCAGAAACAACAGCACAAAGCATCGATGCTAACGGACTTTCATGCTCAGACACCAGGGTCGTATATCCAGGAGCACACACTTAGAGTGAGGTTATAGAGTCGATCTAAATGTGTGATCAAGAGGGTTGATGCGTATCTCCACATCTTCTTGAGATGATCTATGGAGTACATGATTCTAAATCATTCCAGGGGAGGAGCAGCACAAACAACAGATCTGCGCGCATAGATTAGTCGACACTGTCATACACGAAGGCTTCTCCTCTAACACTTGAGGGAGTGTGAGAAACCTGAAGGACACTGACACATATGACAGAGCCGATGTGTAATTGAGGTGTCGATCTCGGATGAGAGAACATTATGTCACATCACAGTCAGATGCACACACCTGAGTTATTACGTATCTGAGATGGACATCTGCACACCATCAAGGAGGAGCACGTAGTACAAAAGTACTCAATACAGAGAAAAGACTAAGGCAACTGTGAGAGCCACACAATCACCACAGCACACAGTCTATCACAGTATGAGCGATTGCAAACTCCTAGAATTCTGAGAAGCCGTTAAGACTACAAAACATAGCACGATGACCGACGTACACTAGTTACTAACTATGTCAAAATTGTGACACACAAAGACTTTTAATTATAATATAGCCGTGAGAAAGACATCTCGCACTCAACTTAGACCACTTTATTTTTTCTCTAGTGTTAGGATGTGACTAACTTAGTACATGTACAAGATATGCTAGAGGACAAGCACGAATGGTGAGGCAAGCTCTCTGAAGAGAGATGCGAGTCTGTAACACATTTATGGTTGATTATATGACTTCGGAACGCGCAATCTGTAAATATGAGTTAATGTCACAAATAGTACTAAGTATGAGTCATCTCTCTATTAGACTACAGTATGAATTTTTCTATATTTTTTATGTATTTAGTAGAGGTAGTATACATATGGCGATTGTTTGGTCGTACTAATCAGTGTCAAAGTAAGATTATGGTGAAGTCAATCGAAACGATAATTATCACAATTTAAGATATGGCGAGGAGAGATATGTTTTGTGTCACTATGATGTGATTCCTGTAGATTCTACAAGTGGATGTATCTTTGTGATATATGATAATTTAATAGATCATCAGACTTGATGAGTTGTTAATGATGTCACAGTCTTTTCACACACTTTAATGAGAGACAATCATTTAGGGGGTTATTTCGTGTAGTGTGATAGTGGTTATGTGATTGGGTGGTGGTGAGGATAGCGGCGGGTGATACTTAGATAACTTATTTATTTGAGTCATCTTTGAACGTATCGTGTTCACTCTTATCATCTGTTGTCGTGTGGTGCGGGTGCGTGGTTTGTGATAGCATTGGAGATCGACACATAGTGTATGGAGTTTTTTGAACCGAGATCAGGATGGTATGACGATTTTACAGTATTGCACGAGAGAGTTAATTAATGACATTGAAGCAAGTAGTTAGTAGACACACACGGTGAGAAGTTTATATCCAATCAATGTAATCTCTTGTGACAGTTTCGTGTACTAGTGTTCAAACAAATAATAATACGTGTTAGGTTGAATTACTCCATTGGTGGATATGAGGTTCGACACGCGGTGTACAATTGAGTTTAGGATAGGGATGGTTTATGAATGTTTGGTTGTGTATAATAAATGGTGGGAGTTGTTTTGTCTAGTGGAGAGTGAGTACAGGTATTTTAAGATGTGTTGATACAACCATGGTGAGTTTTCCAACTATTTACAACAACATGGAGTTGTCTCGGATTAGTATGTTACAACAGATGTTAGGTTAGCGTTCTATTAATAGATTAGGAACACGTTTACACTGACGTGGACACACATCTTGTCAGAGAGTACAACTGGTTATTAGCAAAGGTGATTAGTGTTAGTTGTAGAAATAACACATATTTTGGCATGTAGTGATCTTTGACAGTCGAGTGATATGCGAGCTGGTTGATACACAGGAGGATCGTAGCGATGGTGAATTGTGTATATTAGAGACGGTGTGAGTCTACAAGTGTGTTGAGTTTGGTGCATTTGCTGTAACTTGAGTTGAGGTCTTTTAAAGACATATAGTGTGGGAAGTTGCAGTGTTTCAGTTATAGTGCATACAGCTGTTTTGATCATAATGCGAGTGTGAGGTATCATCAATTGGACCATACTTATCAACAGACACGCATGCATCATGGAGTTACTGTTTGAGGATATTATGAGTGAGAGTTTGACAAGCATAGCTTTTGAGTTGGTATAGACAGAGAATTATTCAAGCAGTATCATCAATCGATATAGTGTACAAAGTGGGTGAGAAACACTTACCTTTAAGTAAGTCGACAAAATTAATATAATAACAAAAATGAAACAGCTCTGAAGTATTGAGCATATCTTTCTTATAAGTAATGCGATCTCTCTATATATAGCGCTCTATAAAAGAACGTGATTGCACATTGGGATGAGTCACTCTGGTACTCTAACACAGGGAGAGTCTATATCTCAGTGTGAGTATAACGATATGAGCCTGTCCCCCCCCCACCTAATAACAAAGTCCTCCATAACCCATGATAGCTCCGAAGTGATTCATTCATCCTGAATCTGACTGACACGATGAACTTATTCCACATAGTTATTTGAGCTCTGTGCACACGTATTACGCGGATACGACTCAGATCATAAATTTTTATAGGAGAGAATCTAGAGCACTGCAGTCACAGTAATCTCCTGAGAGAGGCAACGCGGATCTGTTTGACCCCAAATAGCTATTTATATAAATTTGTCGTGTTATTTCTTGTAATGTGCACATCTTTCCAATAGTCTCGATTAAATTAATCCAAACCACGATTTTAAAGAGAACAATCTCTCCTAAGTATTTTTCTCTCTCTCTTCTATCTTTTAAACTGGAGTCCCATAGCAACACATACCTATTAGAGATAGGAGCGATGTCAATACGATATATTATATCTTACCTAACTCGTCTTTGAGAAAACGTTCGCGTAGGTCTTGGCAAGAGTATGAGCGTGACATTTCCAGTTACCGAGCCAACTCATGTTCGGGAGCTCCTGGTAGCGCGGGCTAGCGAAGGTGGTTTGCATATATAGAACATGTGAACCCATTGCCATAGAGACAAACAGCCTATATTGATTCTCAAAGGCGGAACTGCTCGCGCCTAAGGCAAATTTCTTCCTGTGGGTCTCCATTGATAACCATCAATTAGTTTTCCTAAGGCGACTTTCATCATTCTTGTAGATCCTCCATTATAACCAACATTAAGCAAATATTTTACGCCGTTGCTTTCCCAAACTGATTGGTCTTGTTCAAACTGTTATCAACAGTTTGCCGTTTTGGGTTCCAGACTCTGCTCATCCTTTTATTTCAAGACAATTTTTAACAGTGGGTAGCATTCACGAATTCAAGATATAACAACACACTTTATCATGACTTGCAGAGTTTAAAAACATTTGTTTTCATGTTTTGGCAACACAATTCAGAATTCGAATTAATTAACAACATGCGCTTAGTGTAACACCCCCAAAATGGGTCGCAGCGGAAAAAGGATCCGGGGCGTGTTACTTCAAGATCAACAGCACAAGATATATATGAACGACACAAAAGTCATTTAAATTGATACATTGGATTTAAATAAAAGACATATTACAAAAGCTTATAGCCTTCACTTGTTCTGTTCAATATTACAAAAGAATGACATAGATTTCCCAAAATATATATAAAAAGTCTTTAAGCGTGCAATACAAAAACGTAACCCCAATGCATCCTTGGCAACCCGTGCCTATTGAACCTCCTAAAAAACATTGCTTTAAAACGTCAACAAAAATGTTGGTGAATTCATAGGTTTATGTATTTAAATTATGCAGGACCGCAAGACTTTCCCGTGATGTTACAACATATGCAAACAATCACAAAACCAGATTACATTTACACTAAGCTCATGACACTGAAGCTCGACAGTCTTGTTCGCAAAATATTGCTACACAGACCCTCGAAATCGATGTTACTAAACGCCGAAACATACACCTGATTCGATCATGCTATAGACCGTTCGTACTTCCCGGAGATAGCTAGTCACCCGAACGGGGAGTCGGTTCCACAAATGAGATCTATTAAAAATATCATTCGCGCTCACATAATGTAATTCCCAACTACATCTATCAAATGACAGTTCATTATAATGGGCTAAACTTGGTTATCGCTACTTAGCGAAACTTAATCAATGTAAAATACCCATTGCGTCCAATTTGTAAAACAAAGCATGTTTCCACCCAACACCCCAATAATAGTAAATCAGTAAAACTGAAAAAAGTGGGGCCTATTAAATCACCTCAAGTGAGTGATCTGATAATTTATATCAATTGTGGAATGCGCTTCCACGATATTCCTAATGCACAACCATAATTCAATAAAGGTCGTATAAGTATCGAGTAACTTTAATAAATAACATTATATAATACTATAAGTGTTACATCGTACTATCGTTTGGGAGCTACTAATTTAAAGAGGTCATGACATGACGTACGAGGAGTTATGACACTTTAAATCATAAATCTAAACAACATCCGTCGATACGCCCAAGCCGAAGAAGGCCTCAATTATGAAACGTCCTAGTATTATAGCACTTTGATAACCACATAAAATTCTATATAGCATAATCACCGACTAATCGTTTTAGTAAAATAATATTTATATAAGTAAAAACTGTATAAATTTACTTTTTTTTGTAAAAATGACCTAGTTTTGGTGCCGTTTTAAGTCCTTGCTTCGCAGTTCATAAAGCCCCACGGGAAATGTACTTCATAGTAGACTATTGACATAATATTAACATTTCATTTTTGACATTCTGCGATGAACAGTGATTTTACCTGTTCACATAGCTAGTTTTTTCGTTTTTAGTTTTAAATAGCGAAATTCCGTAATCGTAATAACTTATCTCTTTCACATCCGCGATTTTAATGACTCCTTCGAGTACGTATTTGTTATTAAAAGTTGTAATTATATTTATAAAGTTGGGTCCACCGATAATAGTACTTTTACTGTTCATAAGATATATAAAATTACTTTATAAACTTTAATTATCAGAACAAACAAATCGGAAGTTTAATTCGTTATAGTTTCGTTTTTAACGATTCTTTCGAGTACGATCTCGTAATTAAGAGTTATATCATATATTAGAGGTTTTAAAAATGAAAGTTTCTGTAATGAATAGTAACTTTTATAAAAATAGTTTTATAAATAATTTCTCAGTCGTAAACCCTCGTAATTCAACGTATCTTTTTTTTGTTTATAACCAATCGTTTTTCGAGTTCTTATCATTTTATGGAATCGTCATGTGAGGCGTATTAATTTTTATATGAGGTCAAACCCACTGTATAAAATATCGAACTAAAACTTCCCTTGATTATCCAAATGTAATTCATTGATAAAAAGCTTGTTTTATCAACTTTATTAAACACCTAAATTTGATACTGTACACATGTTTATACATAAACCAAATGTAACATACCTTTATACATTTAATTTATTCATCATGAATTATAAATATGACCATATGACATAAGAAAAAGTGCATAAATTCATAAACATAAGTAAAGAAACATCATTTTCACAAATTAAAAAGTCCTAATTAGGGTGATTTAGTCCATAACAAACATATTACACATAAAATAATGATAATAAAAAGTATGAAGGAAAATAGAAAGACCTTAGGGAGATGTATGAGATGAGAAATAAGTGCTAAACCCGTGTTTAGACTCAAAACCAAAGCTTACAAGCTTATAAACCCTAGATTAGGTTTGAAACCCTAATCTTTCCTTTCTTCTAAATCCGTCAAATGAAGAACAATGCTTGCAAACACCTTAAGTAATCTTAGGATGATGTGTATAGCTTGTATGGAGATTGTATAAAAAAAAAAAAAAATTTTTTTTTTATTTTTTTTTTGTTTTGTATGGATTTTTTAGGTGGCTTAAAAAAGCCGTGGGTTTTGAGCTACGGAAAGGAGAGAAAAAGAGAATGAATTTTGCTACGTATAAGAGTAATCACAGTTTTAACATATGGAAGTGGTATGAGATTTATATGAAAGAGAACTAGATATTTGTAGCCAAGTTTGACCAAGAATTCAAAGGGTGGTGGGGTTGTTCTTGTGCCGTTGTCAAAGGGTAACCAAGGGGGGGGGGAAACAAGACTGTAAAGGTTTATATCTTGGTTTCCTTCTAATGGGAATCATCCCATGAAATTTAGGCGGATGATGTTCCTAGCTTTTTTTCTTTATAAAATTTGTGTAGTTCTACTTGTGGTAATTATCAAAGAAAGCGTGTAAGTAAAGTTTTATAAAATGTAAAGTGTAAGACTTATATAAAAGTATACTTTTAAAGCTCTTGGTAATCTCCTTGTAAATGTATTTGTTATCTTGTATATACATATGAGACGTGTATATAATATAAACATATAAAGTTAATAAACTTTCGAGATCCTTGTATATATAACGTAGGTCTGAGAGTGAGTTGAAGGCGTACGTTAATTTTAGTTTTGGAAACCTAATAGTTAATTTAATCGTGAAACGTAAAGCCCTTTCACGTATCCGATAAAATAACATTTGTGTAATGTTAAATAATTATAATCCTCAAATAAATACTTAACCCTTGTTTGAGACGAAAATCATAATTTGCTTGATGCCCAGTATTACGTTAACTGATTATTTCTTGCATACGCGATTTTAACTTAACGATTTCCATTAAAGAACAACGCGTAACAATACAAAAAAATAAATAGTAGACTTTAACAACGTCGTACATTGTCCTAAAACACGAGGGTAATAGTCTCTCCCCCGGTTAGCTTAGCCTTTGTCCTCAGGCTTTAAAGACGCCAGCACTTTACTGACGACACCGTCTTTGAGAATAGACGTGGTTTTTCTCCGGAACTGATCCTTTCGCGTTCCGCACGAACTCAGACCTACTCATCTTGAGAAGTTCCCATCGAACCTTGACTAATGGGGTAAAACGGTTTCGTTCAACCGTTTAACGGTCACGATCTAAGATCTCTATAGGGATCCTCGACAAACTTAAGCAATGTCATCGAAAATGAAGTCCATCCAACGGAACGGCTAAGGTTCTCCGGCAACACAACACCACAACACCAACCATGACACTTCCCTTTAAATTGACACGTGAAAATGTATTAAGAAAGCTAGTCAAAATAGAGAGAGGCAAAGACTGATTGGTACTTGATCAATATCTACTTTAGCATTACAACCAAAATTCCCTAGTTTATTTTCAGTAAAAAGTGAAGGTGTTTTGGTTAAAGCTGTAGTATGCGCAGTAGTTGACAAAAATTAAAGCATTAGGGTTGGTATAAAAGTCGCTTCTTTGTATTACAACAATGTGATACCAAAAGCAAAAGCATACCAGTCCACAAGCTCAGAATTAAGTTTAATGAGTATGGTGAGCAGTTTTGTTATTGTTTTTGTTGTTGACTTGTGATTGAAGATACAGAAGCCATTTAGATTGGTTAAAATACCAGGTTCTTAGCTCTCATTTGACGAAAAGATTTTGACTCGAGACGATGATGAAAGTGGTGTTTTTAGGGTTTTAATTTGAAGAAGTGATGTGTGTGTCTACAACGTGAATAGTTTATACCATAAAAGATTTTATATTTTGAAAAATAAAAAATGTTTGAACACGCTCCCATTAAATACGTAGAGATAAACTGTCCAAAACGTAGGGCCCTTTGCCCTAACATCACCCATCTGTAAAATCCCTTTTTTTGAAAAGTATGTAACATTTTTAGATTAAATCCGAATATAATATTGAGAATGTTAGTCTTGAACTTAAAATTACATTAAAGTTCCCTTAAAAACATTTAATATTCAGTTCAGTATTATACAATAAAGCCTTTTTCACGCGATGATCGTGATCCTTTAATACATTTTTTTCAGGGTCATTTAACCATCTAAATCGTACAAATATCCCAAATTATGTACTTAATCGTCCCTTTTGGTTTGTAGCTCTTGGATGGTTTTTTGGAGAGAAATGCACATGACTTGGCTCATTTGGAAAGAAACGAACAAGATACAAAACTACACCACAATCACATGAAGAAGAATGCATACAGTGGAGGAGACGGCGTCACCATCATTATGTGAAGGGCTCAGGACATACAAAGGACGGCGTCAGAATTTTGATGACGGCGTCGGATCCAACTACAACTTTAAAGAAGCCCTAGCAACGACTTCGCGGGGCGCCGACGTCAGGAACTATAAACACGACGCGTCGCGCCCGTTTTCCTATATATATATACAAATTTGTTTTTAGGGTTTTAAGTGTGTAACTTTTGCGAACCGAACCCTATTATTAAAAGTTGATTATAGCAGTTGTTTGGGTCATTTTTACGGTGTCAAAACCCTTTTGTATCAACCTTAAACACATGTTTTAATCAAGCGAAGTCCTCTTATCTTTGTCATAACAACATTTTTAAATGTGTTGTTTGATTATGTTAGTTGATATTTGCTTTCCTTTTAACATGCTAGCCTAGATCCATTAGTATTTACTTATGATTGCGTGAAACTTAGTTTGTAGATCCTTTTAATATTGTTTCTTGTGATAGATGTGCGCGTTAGGCTTTGGAAAACTAGCCATAAGATATTAAATTGGCATAGACATCTAGGGAAACATTAGTGTGTAGAAAGGATACCATTGGTAACAGTCTTCATACTACCTTACCCCTAATATGGGTGATCCCTCTTAAGTGTTTTAATGCATGTAATGTACTCTTAAGGGCCTTGTAATAGTCTTCATACTACCTTACAGTGTTGCGTTGCTTAACTGAATCTATTACAATGCAGTGTCGGATTACGTGTAGTATGTTCATGACCTAGGAAAAAAAAAAAATACTTACACAGATCATCACACTAAGTGTGACAAAGCACGAGAATAAGAGAAGCAAATAAAGGAGTAGTGCGAGATTAAGTAAATACGATCGTTTCCCATGTAAGTATCACCCAAAAGAAATCTTATAATTAGTTTAATTAGCTAAAACCAAAACCAACCTCTCAAAACCTGAATATTACTTGCTTTCTATAAAGATATAATATACCAAA
Source organism: Tanacetum coccineum (assembly GCA_026074375.1). Taxonomy (NCBI): domain Eukaryota; kingdom Viridiplantae; phylum Streptophyta; class Magnoliopsida; order Asterales; family Asteraceae; genus Tanacetum; species Tanacetum coccineum. Next base: position 29,790 of record BQNB010033278.1, read on the forward strand.
AATAATATTATCTCAACCCCTTAGACCTCTGTTTTATTCTGTTTGAGCCTTCCCAACCTATTCCCTAGAGAAGCGATCAACAACTCCCTAGAGTCTTGCATATACGTTCACTACAACTGGACTCTAGTGCACCACTGCCTATGGTAGTCTTGTAAAACTCTTTGTAGAGTACGCAACACCACATTAAGTTTCAAGCGTCGAGCTACCTTACCGGGGAAATAATTGATGTTTCGAATTTTATTTAGCTTAGGTCTACTCACGAGATTCCCTTCAAGTAAAGAATTTTTCCTTTTCTTTTTATTTTATCTTTCTCGTAGTCCCTGTTCTTTTCTTCGTTCTCTATGTTCGTAAAAACCCTTTAGTTATATCATAAATAAAGTTGTCATTTAAAATGTATAGTTATAGTTATTCTAATTTAGATAAATTAATATGGTTAGCTGCAACCTTGAAAAAAAGGTTCCTCTTTTGCACCAGATAGTGAGACCAATGAACCTCCTTTGAGATCTTATCAATTTTGGAAGAAAATTTTTTATAGGGAAAACCTTAGTGAATGTGACCAAATGCACCAAACTTGTAAGAAGAGCTCCTTATCAATGACCTATAAGTTGGATGACATGATAGAATTGCCTAAGTCACATCCTAAGGAAACATATAAAGAGGATTTAGATAGTGAGATGGTTATGGATTTTAAGATTAGCCCCCCCGTGTATAACCAAGACAACCGTTACCCCCCCCCCCCCATCCCCCCCGCCCCCCCCTCCCCCCCACCAAATTGAAAAGTATTGTTTTAACCAGCCATCGAGGTAACGATCACCCCTCCCCCTTAAATTTAGGGGTGCGCATGCAATGGTTTAGATACATATGATGAGCCTATAGGTGATCTAGATATTATAGAGGATGAGGCAGAAAATCCAAGCCCACTTAGTACCCCATAAGTCCTCCCACCATTTGAGGTATACACGCCGCTTGTGACTTACCCGAAAGAAGTAAAAACACTATAGATCCCTAGGGAAGGAAGAACAATGTACCAAACAAACTAGAGGTACGTAGGTGCTAGATACTTGTAATCCTGAAATTCCACGTAGATTACTAAGAAATTCTTAGTGTTTGATGAACTGGAGCCTCGAACTTTTACCCAATTTTCCACCCTATATATGTTAAATCTAGGAGACAAAGAAAAAGAGGAACCGAACCACCCATCACCCATATAGTTCAGAGTAGTTTATAGGATGACGTTAGTAAAAAACCCTTGACCAATTCATACACCTACCTATCACCTCATGTGGCTGTCTTTCAACCTTTTCTAAGGATGTGTATTGTTTTAAATATCACCCATGTATAGATGACCCTAATAAACATTACGGATTTAACCGGTTTATTAGGACAAGAGGAAATCCCTACATGAGTTAATTATCTCTTCAACTAGCGAGATTATGAAGAATGATTGAATTAGAATTCAAAGACGGTTCTTCTTTTATCTTGAAGAAAGGACTCAATTCTTACCCCTTTAGCCTAAGAAAGAAGGTAGAGAAGGTTAGGATTGAAGATTCACACCATATAGAGCGTGTATTTCAACAAGTTTCCCAATATAAGGCTCTTTCTTACCACCATGGTGTGTACCGTTACTATCACCCACACTTGACCTTAAGTGTAGGGGAACCTTTCCCTTTATCTGTTAAATAAGGGTAGAGTCAGGCTCGTGACTCGAACAAAATAAGCGCTTCTCGGGAGGCAACCCGAACATATCTTATTTATTTGGTCTTTTATTTTACGCATTTTTAGGAGTGACGTGTGTTTTATTCTTTATTATTTTTTTATGTGTTTGAATTATTATTTGATCATGCTTTGTTTTGTCTTTAACTTCGTCTTAATTGCAATTAAAGGCATTTCATAAAAACTATTAAAGGAAAATCCAGTTTCTAAAGAACCATTTCAAACATATTGAATAAATTATTTAGATTAATTCGCGTCTTGTGTCAGTTTCGAGTCATATGATTGTGATAATTAATCTCAGGTTTATGTAGTATTTTCTACAGAAATATACAAATAGCTTGTGCGTGCAAAATCTTATTCTATAAAATGAAGAAAAGAGTCTATTCTTACAGTTGTGTGGAGACAGCACCAGGATTTACATCCTGACGGCGTCACGTCTAGAGCACTTGTAAATTTGTATTTACTTTAAATTCTTTGAAAATTATATTTGTATAATATCCAAAATTCTGTATTTTCTCTTAAAACTTCCAGAAAAACCAACGATTACATAAACATATTCATCTATCTTTGCTTTCATACGAGTCAAAAACCCTAAAAGTTTCGTTGTATATATCTTACCCACCGATATTTACGCAAGTGTCGTTGTTTCTTGTCTTTGATTTATAGGTTATATTTGATGAGAATAAGCCCAGGAGTTCTTAGGAACTCTTGGATGACGATTTAGCTAGTTATCACATGTTTCTTCTCCATTATTGAGCAAACCAGGGGAGTACTAGTTTCTTTCATCTTTTTCTTTTCCCTTTATTAGTTTACGAGTACTTTTAAGAACATTAGGGACAATGTTCAAAATAAGTGTAGGGAGGAAATAAACCTTAGAAACTATTCTTTCAATTGTCATTTGCTTTGTCCTTAAAATGATGATTCTTAATATCAAAACAACATAGCGCTAGACGGTAGTTATTGACCAAATTTTAAAAAAATATGACACACACCGACGAAAACTGAGTTTATTAGCGTCTCATTGAAATAGGACAATTATATGACTATCACAAAAAACCCTCATAAAATTCCACTCAAAAAAATATAAGGTTTATTCGCCTTTAGATCTTTAGGAATATCAGTATCAATTTTTGAGATACCTAAATAATTTTACTTTATAGTCTTTCTCGAGTTAAGGAAAGAGGAATCATATATGTCGCGTTCATGGATGTGTTCGTGCATATGTGGTTTTGTCGTCTTTTCTGAAGCATTGGTATCAGTTAAAATTATATGAGAGTGTACCGGTAGTATATTAAATTCTAGAACTTGTTTTTGTGATGCATCTCGAGACCGCATAGTGAGAATTAGGATTTGGTAAATGATAAGAGGCACTAAGATAAACCCATGTTTTAAACTTGTATTTGTTTATTATATCACCTGATCATAATAAATTTCCCACACCCTTAGCCATACACATAATTTAGTCAGGATTCCCCCTAGTACAATACAATTACCCCACCGAGCCTATCCCTTTTCATGGTTTTCCTTGTTAATTTTCTGGTTGGACTCCGGATTATTAATGAAGAGCATATGTTTACACACCCAATTGTACACCCCAAAATCCTTAGCCTTCCGTGTACATACTCGCTTTTAGTACATTATTGTAAATACGGTTAATTATTGCAGGAGTACATAGTTTCTAAGTCGAGTCATTTACTAGTGTATACAGTTTTAGGATGATTGGGAATCATGGTAGTTTTTATCTTATGAAATATTAGGGAAAAAGTAACCTATTATCCCCATTAGAGCTCAATACGCTCCATGTTTTGTGTCCTATTCGATCGGGTCTGTAATTAGTTGATTGTAATGAATTTGCAAAAACTCTAGTATATGAGTGTGTTTATAAACCCCAAGTTATGTATTATTATCATTCAAAAAAAAGAGAAAAATAGAAAAGAAAAAGAAAGAGTTAGATGTATAGTTTGTATGTTATAGTTCGTATATCTTAGTCCTAGAGTGGTCGAGTCTTGGCTTAGCAACGCTTGAGCATGTATTATTGTAGTTAATTAACTCGCCATCGCCCGTGTATATACCATTCATTGATGCTGCTGTTTAATCTACACCTGAACATCACAACCCTTTAAAAGACCTCTTTGATAGTAATCTCTAGTACTTGCGCCTAGCGGTGGAGGTTTGATACTACCTATTACCAGCCTATGGACTAATCTTATAAATGCTACGGACAGTAATAGATGCTTATCTTTTTCCGTTTCCTATACTGTTATAATTCATTATACACCTGAGAGAAAGAGAGAATCCAAACACTTATGTGAGATGCTAGTATATAACTTTCGTGTTTTTAATTATGAAGTCTAGAAGGTTATGTCATAAAATATCTTTGAAAAGTAGGTAAAATGCCCCCAATATTGCTATTGTCTAGGTAGAAAAGTCCATTTGCTTGAGGACAAGCAAATCCCAAGTGTATGGGTATTTTTTATACACTTTTTGGGGGTTATTTAACCCCCGAAATCATGCAAATGTGCCCAAATTATGTACTTAATCATTCATTTTTTTTGTTTTTAGCACTTGGATGGATTTTGAGGTAATGACACATGACTTGGGCTCATATAGAGAAGAAACGGACAAGATTTACAATTCACACCAAACTCATGAAGAAAAATGCATACAGTGCGTGAAACGGGTCGTCACAATCTAATTGACGGCGTCAGTGACAAACAAGATGATAGCGTCAGAATTTTGAACAGATGGCGTTTAGATCTAACCGACTTAAAGAATCCTTAGAATATTCGGCGGGGCGACGGCTCAAGGATTAATAAACGCGACGCCGTCGCCTCCGCTTCTCCTATATATCACAAATTTGTTTTTCGGTTTTAAGTGTAACTTTTGGGAACCAAACCCTATTTAGTTAAAAGTCGATTATAAGCAGACTGTTTGGGATCGTTTTAGGGTGTCAAACCCCTTATTGTATCAGCCGTAAACACATGTTTTAAATCAACGTCTCAAGTCCTCTATCTTTATCATTCAATATGTCTATGTGTTGTTTGATTATTTATTGTTCTTTGCTTCCTTTTAACATGCTAGGCTAGATCCATTAGTATTAACTTATGATTGCATGAAACTAAGTTTGTAGATCCTTTTACGATTGCTTCGTGTAATGGATGTGCGCGTTAGGCTTTAGAAAACTAGCCATAAGATATTAAATTGGCATAGACGTTTATAGAAACGCGAGTGTGTAGAAAGGGATTTTTTTACCATTGAACATCCTCATGCTACCTACCCCTAAATATGTTGATCCTCTTAAGTCGTTTGAATGCATGTAAAGTATCTTATAGCCTTGTAAATAGTCTATCATACTACCTTACCTGTGTGTTGCCTTAACATAATATTACATAGACGGCAGATTCATGTAAAATGTTCATAACCTAGGAAATACTTACACGAGATCATCACACAAGTGTGACAAAGCATAGAATAGGAAATAAGCAACTGAGGAGTAGTGCATTATTAAGTAAACCACGTTCGTGTTACCATATAAGATTCACCACAGAGTTTAGATATATAATTAGTTTAATTAGCTAACAACCAAACCCCAATTGAATTTTACTGTGCTTCCATAAAATTAAAAATGCAAAAAACATAATCTCTCTCCTCAACCCATTAGACCTCTATTTAATTACGTTCGAATCCTTCACAACCTATACCCTTATAGAATAGATCAACTCAACCCCCGAGGTTCTTGACTATACTACACTAACATACAACGTTATGTAACACTACCTAGGGAGTTGTAAAACTCTATGTGAGTCGCAACACCCACATCACTTTTTCTTATCGGGGACTTATTTTTCAATATTGAGCATACCTAACTCAACGATGAATCTAGAGAAGCTAGGCTCAGCTAGATGTTTTGTAAAAATGTCAGCTAGTTGCATATCAGTGGGTACAAAATGAAGCTTAATACCACCTTTTAAAATGTGGTCTTTGATGAAGTGATACATGATGTTAATATTTTATGTCCTAAAATGAAACACTGGAATTGTTTGAAATGTGCAATGGCACTTGGTATTATCATAAAAATATCACCTTGTCATAGAGAACAACTAGTCACCAGCTGACTTTTGATCTAGAGGACTTGAGCACAGCAACCAGCAACAGCTACATATTTAGCTTCAGTTGATGACATTGCTATAAAGCTTTGCTTCTTTGCACTCCAACATACTAACTTTCCACCAAGTATTTGACAACCCCCTAAGGTACTCTTCCTGTCCAAGTTACATCTAGCATAGTCTAAGTCTGAATATGCTTTCAGGTCAAATCATAGTCCTTTTGGATACTAGAGGCCTTAATTTGGAGTTCCTTTGAGATACGTGAAAATTCTTTTTACAGCTACAAGGTAGGATTCCTTAGGGTGAGCTTGGTACCTAGCACATAGACATATGGAGAATTGGATATCAGGTCTGCTACAGCTGTAAGCATACATCCTTGACCCCTATCATGCCTCTAAAAAAGTCCCATTACACATAGACCGCTTAATTCATCAGGGCCCAAATTATTTTGAGGAAGCATAGGGCATTTCACTGATGCACTATCAACTATATCATACTTTTAGAGTAAATCTTTAACATATTTTTCTTAACAAATAGAGATTCCTTTGAAATATTGTTTTATTTGAAAACCTAAAAAATAGGTTAGTTTACCCATCATATTCATTTCATACTTTTTGGTCATTAACTTAGCAAATTGTTTACTAAGTTTAACACGGGTTGACCCAAAGATGATATCATCCACTGATATCATCCACATATATCTAAACAATTATGACATCACTCTTAGTTTTATAAGTAAAAAGAGTGTTGTCAATGGTACCTTTGATAAACTTGTGCTAAAGGAGAAATTTAGAGAGTGTTTCATACCATGCTCTGGGAGCTTGTTTCAGACCATAAAGAGGTTAATCAAGCTTGCACACATGGTTGGGAAATTCACTACTCTCAAAACCAGGTGGTTGTTAGACATATACTTCCTCGGAGATCTTTCCATTTAGGAAAGCACTTTTCACATCCATTTGAAATACCATAAAACCCATCTAGGCAGCGTAAGAAAGAAATATCCTAATGGCTTCAAGTCTTACAACAAGTGCAAAAGTTTCATCATAATCAATCCCTTCATGCTTATTGTATCCCTGAGCAACTAGCCTTGCTTTGTTCTTGACAACAACCCCATGTTCATCCATCTTATTCTTCTAGATCCATTTGGTTCCAGTAATGGTTTTACCATGAGGTATAGGAACTAGAGTCCACACTTTGTTTCTTTCAAATTGATTAAGCTCTTCTTGCATGGCAATAATCCATCCTTCTTTTTCCAGAGCTTCAATTAGCTTCTTAGGTTCAATCTCAAAGAGAAAGTTAACATAGAGACATTCATGTGCTGATGCAGCCTTAGAATCTCTGATTCTGCTTCTTGTAGTAATCCCAGCCTGTGGTTCACCAAGGATGTTGACCAGCTCTATGTGCTTTTCTCTAGATCATCTATCTTGTAGGACTAGAGGATTACTGAATACTTCAGATGATGGTGATATGATTGTTGGTGTAGGTTCAGCATTACTGATAGGTTCAATGATGGTAGAGACTTGATCCTCAACAATTCCAGGTTTTCAACTGATTCAGAGTCATCATGTTTATTGAGACAAGGATGAATGTCAGCAGCTGTGAGGGGGATTCATTTGATATAATGATGGGTTTAGTGGATGTGATGGGATCAGTTGAAGTAATGGGATCAGATGGTATAATGGGATCAGGGATAGTGATGTTGTTTGTGGAAAGAGGATCATATGCAGGAACATAGGGAAAATAACTATCATTCCCAGAGCATTGAGACACATTGTTCCTTAGTATAATGAATTCATCATTAGGGAAGGATCTGTTTTCATTGAAGTTGATTTCATTACCCTCTGTGCTGGATTTAGAAATTGCTTCATCATCTTCATTGAAGGTAACATGATAAGTTTCTTCCATTTCTTGTCTTCTGATGTTGAATACCCTGAATGATTTGGCTACTGGAGAATAGCCAAGAAAGAATCCGTCATCAGCTTTAGCATCAAATTTTCCCAGTTGGTCTCTGTGATTGTGAATGTGCATAGGACAACCAAACACATGAAAGTAGCTAATGTCAGGAGATCTTCCTCTAAACATATAATATGCAGTCTTCCTATGTCTCTTGACAATTATGGATCTGTTTTGGGTGTAGCATGCAGTGTTTACAGCCTCTCCCCAAAATTGTTTAGGAAGATTAGCACTATTCAATATAGTCCTGGCTGCTTCAATCAGGGTTTTGTTTCTTCTTTCAGCTACACCATTTTGTTTAGGGGTACAAGGAGATGAGAAGTTTTGAGAAATTCCTTTTTCATCACAGAATTCTTCCAACTTGTGATTTCTGAACTCAGTTCCATTATCACTTCTCAACTTTTTT
>BQNB010033279.1:3767-52464 GCA_026074375.1 Tanacetum coccineum
ACACAATGAAGTATTCAACATCTTGTTCGATGCCATAGCACCACACATAATAAGTTGCAAATAATATCATCTTTGTAACATCTTCCCATTTTTGTCATTATCCATTAGGGGACTTACGAATATATGCAACTTTGATCTTTACAACTACAAACCATATATTACACTTCTAATCTAAGCTTTCCAATGTCTCAAATTACCCTCCATGACGTATAATAAGAATAATAAATTTAAGCAGAAGAAACTTAAACTAGTAGTAGTAATAATGACTTAGCAATATTAAGAATCAAAACCTTCCCCTCAAGTGGTACATGTAACATATCTAAATGGTTAAACACTTTATCATATGTTTCCCCTGAAACCAATATGTTAACCATCTCTTGAATCTCTTATTCTGTTGGCTCTTTGTAATGATTACTGATGGAGAAAACTCGGTATTACAAACTTGATGCTGAAGTAGAATAACCCAAACTTGTGTCTTATGTCTTGTACTATCCACATGACTCCAAATTCATATTGATGATATATAAGTAGACCTCAATCTCTTGACAAAATCCTCATCTAAATGAGACACTAAGAACTACAACGTAACTTCTTTAAGTGATAGAAAATGTGCGCATTGAGCACCAAAAGTTTGTAGATCACACATTGCTAGATTTGACAAGTCTCCGTCAACATTAATTTTAAGCTCAAACAAGTTATCTTCAAAGTCATAATCCAACCAAACTCGACTTTAAGATATGATAAGAACACTTACTTGTGAAAATTCTACTTCATCGTTAAATAAATAATAAAGGATTATCTTCGTAATCACCTTTTGCAATTAACTCCAAAATTATAGCCATTTAATCAAACATTCTCTTCTATCTGAGATTCAAACCATGTGTGTTATATAATATTAAACAAAGCTAACAAATCTGCAATACCACATCTTGTCCGAGAACAATCAAAAATTCATCAAGCTTATTTATGTTGGGATTCGAAGCTATTACTCTTATCAAATAGCCAAATACGAACCCCTTATAACATAGCAAACAACCAATACCATAATCGACTTCCACTGATGAAAACACAATATCAAAACGTGGCAGTAGTAACTCTTAAACCTAAGCAGTAGAAACACTTCTAGCAGCACTAACTTATATTGGCAGCATTAAGTTATATACTTGGCAGCATTAACGTCTCCTGGCATCACTAATACATAACTAACATCACTAACGGTTAATAAGCAGCACAAAGTATATGTTGGCAGCACTAAAATAGTAGCAGCATTAACTTTGTCGATTGCACCATTCTAGAGTTAAACGATCCATGATCAGACCATTCATTACTATCATTGTAATCTTTATTGCTCCAAGCACTCGTATACCTTAACCAGAAGTTTGAACATATTCTATCCTCATGACCTTTAAAGCATATCGTGTGTCCAGACAAGATTAACAAATAGTATAAAACCCTAGATTAGGATTTCGTTGAATCCTTGAATTCTTTTTCTTGATCCTTCCAAAAATGATCACCAAAGAATCCTTGAATCCTTTTCTTGTTGCACGTCCTGGTCAGAAACAAGCTTAACAAAGAATCTCTTTATCATTGAATTCCTGCTGCTTCTCTGTTACTATTCAAGAACCAAACATAGTAACAACTTGATCGTTGAAAACCCACAAACCAATCAGAACTATAACAACGTTAATCCAGTAAGGAGATCGTTAATGAAAAATGTAAAGAATAAGAAAAATTAAACCGGATTGGAGAGAGTTTTCTGAATACGATCTAAATCTTTGAAGCTTCAAACCTTGTGTCTTCTGATTTCTTGTCGCGATGTAACAGTATTAACCAAACAAACTCAAATTTGAATCATGAATTCTATCTTTAAGAACAATTGTAAAAACCCTATAGATCCTAGATTATGAGCCACTTGGCTCTGATACCAATTGTTGCGTGTGATCTAGGCTTATCTAGGATTATGAATAACAAAGTATTGATACATATGCAGTGGAAAGTATTGTGGATATTACTAAGCTCTTCAGGAAGCTCTAGTTTGTATGCCACTGGGCTAATTCGTTCAAGGATTTTGAATGGTCCAATGTATCGGGGATTAAGCTTTCCTCGTTTTCCGAATTGAAAGATACCTTTGCGAGGTGATACTTTCAACATAACACGATCGCCAACTTGAAATTCTAAAGGCTTTCGCCTTACATTGGCGTAACTTCTTTGTCGATTTCTTGCAGCTTGCAAGCGTTGACGAATTTGCACGATCTTTTCAGTGGTTTCTTGAATTATTTCTGGTCCTGTGAGTTGAACTTCTCCAACTTCGGCCCAGCAAACAGGTGATCTACACTTTCGACCATAAAGTGCTTCGAACGGTGCTGCCTTGATACTGGCATGATAACTGTTATTGTAGGAGAATTCTACCAATGGTAAATGTTTATTCCCTTCCTTTCCGAAATCTTAACACAAGCTCGAGTTGTCTTCGAGTGTTTGGATTGGTTCTTTCACTTCTGTCCATCGGTTTCAGTTGATTTGCTTTTGTACTCATGTCTAATTGAGTGCCTAATAGCATTTGCAATGTTGCAAGAATATGGATGTGAAATGCACTGTCACGTTCCGAGATGTTGGAAATTGGTTATTGCCATGTCGAGAGAACTATTTCTTTGATGTAGAACTTGTAAGATTTTTCCATACTATCTGGGCGCTCGAGTGGGACATTGATACATTGCGACTGATTTGTAAGGCGATTCACATTGACCCAATTGGTGTCATGTCCAATGAGGTTTTTGGGTAACTTTGAAACAAAAGTCCATTGTTATTCTTTCCCATTTCCACATAGGAATTTCTGGTTGTACCAATAAGCCGGATGACTTTTGACATTCTGCTTTAACTCTAGAACATGTCAAACATTTGCCAACATATTCCGCGATGATTGCCTTCATGTTAGGCCACCAATAGAGTTTCTTTATATCGTGGTATATTTTATCAGAACCCTGGTGAATAGAATATTTTGATTTATGAGACTCATGCATGATTAAGTCTCTCAAACCGCAAAAGTTGGTAAACAAGCTACGATTATTGTATACAACGAGTTCCATCAGGATGGAATTTCATATGACTTGTCATTCCTCGTAGGTTTTCGTTTTTGTCATTTTCTGCTGTGAGGGGCTTACATTTGGGCTTCGAGAATATGAGGATGGTAGTTTTTGGTTGATACGGTTAGGATAATGCTCGAAATCTGAGAGCTTTGTTCATTTCTTTAGACTTAAGGCATTACCACAAACATTTTGCCTTACTGGATGATATTTATGGCAAATTCTCACAATATAATCTTGCGAGTAATTCTATCCATCGGCGTTGCCTCATGTTCATATTTCTTTTTTTGAGAAGAATATTGTTGAAGGGCTTTTGTGATCAGTGTAGAACGGTACACTTTGTACAGTTTTAGATTGTGTCTCCCAGATTTTAAGAGCGAATATTACTGCTCCTAATTCAAGATCATGAGTAGTATAGTTTTCTTCATGAGGTTTGAGTTGTCGAGATGCATAAGCAATGACTTTTTCTCTTTGCATTAATACAGCTCCTAGACCTTGAAGAGATGCATCACAATAAACGACAAAGTTATCGTTTCCTTCTGGTAATGCTAAGATTAGTGCTTTACGGGGTTTTTGTTTAAGGAGTTGAAAAGCCGATTCTTGTTCTTCGCCCCAGGTATAATTCTTGTTTTTCTGGGTTAATTTAGTCAAAGGCTTTGCAATTTTTGAAAAACCTTCGATAAATCTTCGGTAATAGCCGGCGAGTCCTAAGAATTGACGCACTTCTGTGGGTGTAGTGGGAGATGTCCAATTCTTAACAGCTTCAATTTTGGCAGGGTCAACATGAAGTCCTTGACTATCGATGAGATGACCAAGAAATTGCACGATACGAATCCATAATTCACATTTAGAGAACTTGGCATACAATTTCTCTTTTCGGAGTAATTCCAAGATGATTCTGAGATGATTTGCATGTTCTTCTTCGTTGCGAGAATAGATAAGAATATAATCGATAAACACTATTACGAATTTATCCAAATAGGGTTTACATACACGGTTCATGAGATCCATGAACACAGCAGGTGCGTTTGTTAAACCAAATGGCATGACTTGAAATTCATTGTGTCCGTATCTTGTTCTGAAAGCAGTTTTAGGAATATCTTCTTCCCTTACTCTCAGTTGATGATAGCCTGATCTTAAGTCGATTTTCGAGTAAACGCTTGAGCCTTGAAGTTGATCAAATAAGTCATCGATCCTGGGCAATGGGTAACGATTCTTTATGGTAAGTTTATTCAACTCTCAGTAATCGATACACATTCTGAAAGATCCGTCTTTCTTTTTAACAAATAAGACAGGAGCTCCCCAAGGTGATGTACTTGGTCGAATAAAACCTCGGTCTGTTAGTTCTTGAAGTTGGTTAGATAACTCCTGCATTTCTGAAGGAGCTATTCTTATGTGTGTCGAGCTTATAGCGTGCTGCTCCGGGGATTAAGTTGATTTGGAATTCTACTTGGCGAACGGGAGGGATACCAAGTAGATCTTCAGAAAAGACATCTGAGAATTCTTTGACTATGGGAATGTCTTCTAGTCTTTTATCATCTGATTTCTTCTCCATAACTTGAATCATAAAAACTTGACAACCTCGGGATATATACCTTTCAGTTTTTATACATGATATGAGATTTAGTCGAGTTTTACTTCGATCACCTCGAATGATTAGAGTTTCACCGTTGATAGGGATGTGAACGACTTTCTCGTCACAGAGAATTTTGGCATGATACTTGGATAACCAGTCCATATCGATGACAACGTCGAAACTACCAAGCTTAATTGGCATGAGATCGATTTCAAAAGGTTGATTTAGCAAAGTTAGAGTGCAGCCTTTAATAACTGTATTTGTGCTTACTAAGTTTCCGTCAGCCATTTCGATATCATAAAAGGTATCTAATGTAATAGACGGAATATTTAGCTTAGAGGCAAGAGATATGGATGTAAAGCTTCTATCGGCTCCATAATCAAATAATACTTTGACTAAACGCTGATTTAGAAGAAACATACCCGTAACGACATTTTGATCTTGATGAGCATTTTTATCTCTTAGTATGTAGGCTCTTCCTTGGGCATTGATGTTGGTCTTTCGGCACTGAATTGTATAATGTCCTTTTTCTCCACAGGCATGACAAACAACTATCACTGGTAGTTGATTGCTTCTAGTAGCTGGCCTCTTGTTTCGACAGTTCTTGCTCAAATGACCTACCTTGTTGCAAATATTACATTTGCCTATACAAGGTCCGGTGTGATGGAAATTACATCTCTTACACAGAGGGAGATCTCCAGCATAAAAAAAACCTGAATATTTTCTGATGGTTAGTAAACTGACTTGGCGCTAACCAGCGTTTTGCCTTCGGTTTTGACGATTGTTGTAACGATTATTGGTGTTACGGTAGTTGTTGTTGCTACGGGAATTGTTGTTGAAAGTTCTTCTGTCGTCAAATTTTCTTTTTTTGTCAGTTGATACTTGCATTGGAACATGCTTAGTTACTTGATCCATTAGCCTTTGGGCTATGTTAATGGCTTCCTCTAAAGTTTGAGGTTTAGGGCTAGTAACTTTCTTCAATGCTTCGAGGCAGTCCCAATGAAAGCTTCCAAGAGTTTCTGGGTACTTGGCACCATATTTGGACATAAGGTTGTCAATTCTTGGAATCTTCTAACATAGGGTTTAAGATCATTTCCCTTTACAATTAGATTATAAAGTTCTTCTTCCATCTTTCTGATCTCAGTCCGTGACAATACTTGTTTGTCAGAAGCCTTTTTAACTCAGTCCAGGTGATTTGATTAGCTTGCTCTATTCCCATAGGCTGGGCATATGTATTCCACCAGGATAAGGCATCGTCAGTTAATTAGTACTTGTAGATATGTTACTTGTTTTTCTTCAGCACATCTGCTATGGAGAATACTGATTCGTTCGTTCAAAAAACGAATTCGGCCTACATGCTCTTCCGTACCATTAAAGTAGAAAGGTTGACAGCTGATAAACTCTTTGTAGTTTCCCGTTTTCACTGCAGGAGTTCCAGTAGGATTGGTGTTCCTGTTGGGATTACTAGCACTTGCCATTGTTGCAGCTTGAGCTTCTAGAGCCGCAGTGACACTGTCAGCAACTAGCTTTCTAATGGCAGCTTGAGTCATTACCGGTGCTTCCGATGTTGATGCTCTTTTTGGAGGCATTCTATCATCAAAAGACAACACGTAATAAGAATGATATCACAAGAGTAATGCTTAAAATGTTTAAAGAGAAATACTCAGTTTTGAACTTTAAGCATATATAATAATGGAGATATTGAAGTTTTGGATATAGGTTATGAGATGATAATTATAATGATGCGTATAACGGATGAATGATGAATGAATGGTGATGGATGAATGATGAATGATGAGATGCATAAAAAAACAACAAGGTAGATAACGGGATTGCCTTTATATTAAGAGCAACTTGCCTTAGTACTATACATAGTCAAGATTTGACAAGTGTTTTTATTTATACCACACATCCCGTGGCTAGGTTAAAGCTAAAAACTAGAATTTAAACTAGAAACTAGATGATCACTCCATGCGGTTCTTGAGTTCGATGATGGAATCCATGAGATTCTCTATGTCTGCTTGGTGACGAGCATTCATGTCATTGATAACGTCTCCCAACTCATTGATTCTAAAGCGGGCTAGGGAAATCTTATGGTTACTATTCATTTGTTTTCTTTGGAGTTTGGTGATATGAGCACGAGCTTGTTGTAGTTCGGCTTCCAAAGCATCGAAATCTTGTTGAATGATGATTCGCCCCTTTCTGAGAACTTCGATGCCGTTTTCAATATTTTCGATACGCTCGATGGGGAGTGCATCTAGACTGTTTAGGATATCCTGGATTTTCTCCTCGTGTCGTTCTATAGTTGGCTTCTGAGAGGTTTCACCAATCTCAAAGGCTTGAGATTGGGACGGGGTAGGAGAAGATGATTTTGTTAGTGAAAGAAGTCCTTTCGGAAGAAAGAATTATTGAGGTTTAGGAGGTATGATAATGGGAGGCGGGATTGGTGATTTTTCAGTATTGAAAGCTTGTAAAACTTTCATGTATGGATCGTCATGAAATAAAGAAAGAGTCGGTAAAGCTAGCGGGACAATTCCAAATGAATTGGAAGCACTTGAGTAAGTTTTCCCTGGAGAGGCCGGGACATAATCCGGAGAAGCCGGAGGAATATAGTTTAGGAAATTGGAAGAAAAGGTATCCTCCAAATTGGAAATAGGATGATCGGGGGAAGACATCGTTCTATTTAACAACCCAGTAGTAAATAACATAAGTTATTTATTTAGTAATATAATAGTTATGTAACTTTACATACCATTCCGGGAGATATAGCGGCACGGAGGACTTTCTTCGATGGAAAAAGAAAAGTAGTTATAGTTAAGGTTTCAACCTTGTTCTCTATAACGTTGGCTCTAATACCAAACCTGTAACACCCCCATTTTTACATATAGCAGCGGAAGTTAATTTGGGGTATTACTTCAAAGGTACAACAGTCATAATCATAGAAAACGAATCAAAAAGAGTCGTTTTTGAAAATAAGTTATCATTCATTTATTTCATCAGAGTTTGTACAAAAGAGAGGTCCCAAAATCAAAAATACAGACATTTGTAGGATAAACGGTTTTTCAATTTTCATGTCCGCACCACTCCATGCCATTAGTACCTGAGATTAAAAAAATGCTAAAATGTCAACTCATAAGTTGAGTGATATTCCATAGGTTTTAAGTAATATAATTTGAATGCAAAATGCGATATTTGGGTTACGTTGACTATTACCCTGTTATTGAAAAACATATTATTATTTGCCATTAGCCTCATGAATCGATAGCATTGGGATAGGTTTGATATGTTATGCCCCTGCGGGTACTTTGCCAAAATTCCCGGTGATTTCTAATGATGTGCAATTGGTTACCGTAACTGGGTACACCAAACGGGGTAGTCCACACCCAAAATAGATCTATTCACATCATTCGTGCTTACTACGGAGAGTAATTAACGGTTCATGATTATGGGGACTTAAAGGCAAAGCATTTACTTAGGCAATAGTAAATTGAAATAGCATATAAAAATAATTGCATTCATGTTTATAACATGTATCCCCCTCGCGGGTTTATAAAAAGATTGAAAAGCGAGGCTATGAACTCACCTGAACAGTATAGAGAAATTGATAGCAAATGTATATGAAATGAATAGTAACGGCTTCGTCACAGACAACCTGGGGTAATATATCAAGTCTTAGTTTGATTGAATATGTTGTACAATATAATGAATATCATCTTAGATTTAATTGTTATGGAGTATTGTATCACCGTTCGGGCTATCATAATTCAGAGGTCATTCAGTAAGCGTTTGAGGAGCTAGGGAACTTTAAATCGTAAACCCAACAACTCAGTCAGAACATAATACCAAGATGAAACCTCTTAATATGAAGCTCCATAGTATTGTGATACGGTATAATCGGTTTTAAGCGTTTTGCTCAATAATTAGAAATGTTAAGCACGTCAAGCGTTAATTAAAATTATGTCTTGTAATGTTTTGAATACATTTTTATACTTTTTCAAAATGTTACATTTTAGACCCTTGAGTATGAAAAATGGCAAAATATACCATTGGAGTTTGCACTTTTACGACTTTGGTCCTTCAACTTTAAAAGATATACCAAGAAAACCTTGGACATTGAAAAGTGACATAATAGACCCCTGTAGTTATTACTTTGATAAAATGACATTTATAGTCCTTTTAGTTATAAGTTTCCAAAAGTTACGATATATACCCCTTGCATGGAAAATATTTACAAAACATGTCCAAATTGTCATGCAAGCTTATTTTAACATTTCAATAGACATTTATAGGTTATAATAAACTAAAATATGAAGATTTAACAAAACGCAAGTTTATATTAATGATTCATTAAGCTAAAAGGCAAAATGGGTCAAATTAGGGTTTTAAAATGAAAATGTACGGGTTTTAAGTTCAAATTCTTTCATGACTTATCAAAGCACTTATTTTAACATTATATAAGCTTATTAGGATAGATTATAACAATAGTTTACAAGTTTAGCTCATAGATTAAGTAAAAACATGAAATTAGGGTTTCGGGTGTACGGTTTTAGATCAAAAAGGTAAAACATATAGGTTTTTGAGTTCAAAGCTTTATATTATGATTTTAGCAAGATCATATGAACATTATAAGGGTATGAATACAGAATATAAACTTAGAGAACCTGGTCTTGAGCTTATAGCTTAGAAATGGGTCGGAATCGGGACTTTTAGCTTTGTACGCCTATAATAACGACTTCGGCGCTTCAATTCTTCAAAGCTTCGCTTGTTTCTTGTTCTTAGACCTTCTTAGCACTTATTGGAGCAAAGGATTGCTGCCTTATATGGGTTATAGATAAGAGGGTGGGGGATGAGTAGAAATGAGGGTTCTATGCTCCTATTTATAGTCGAATGAGACCAAGAGGGCTAAGGAACCTTTATAATCTGATGTGAGACACTTAGAGGGTCTAGTAGCTGAGGTATGGAAGCTATAGGGTGAGTTGTGAAGGCTATAGTTGTAGATTAAGGAGGTGGATACCTCCATGGGCTGCCGCGGATGTTTTGACTCAAAAAGAGGTGATGTGGCCTCCTTGGAGACCAAGGGAGGCAAGATATTTGTGTTAGCAGGTGCATAATCTGCTTAGGGGTTGCTTCTCATTGCTTTATGTGCGATGAGTTATTTTGTAAAGTGTAAGGGGTTTAAAATGGGTCAAATTTGCAAAAAGGGGGTCGCGGGTTAGTTCGGGTTATCTAGGGCTCGAATTGTGGTTTTTGGCTTATATTTCGCACACATTTCTTAAGTGATGATAGATACATGATCTCATGGTTGGTATTAAGGATTATCATTGGAAATTAGCAAGTGGTTTGTGTTAAAACGGGTCAAAAATGAGTAAGTTAGGCTTGGTTGCAAGAAAAATAGTTAAAATGGGTCATTTTGCAAGGGTTTGTATTTCGGGTTCATTTAGGGTTCATAAGGGTTCGGGGTGAGTTTTCTAGCTTGTAATTTATGTACATTTGATTAGGAATGATAGGTTACTGATCCTAAGGCTTATATTAAGGATTATAATCAAAAGTTGATAGGTGGTTTGGGTTAAAATGGGTAGAAATGAATAAACGGGTCAAAGTTACAATTAGGGCATAATTAGGGTTTTCTGGATTCGTTTCTTGTATAATTGAAGTAGAATGATGAAATGATAATGGATTATGATTGAGAATGTTGTAATTTATGTTATTATAACTTATTTAAGTATTGGTTTAGGTTTACAATGGATAAAAACGAAGAAACGAGTCATGGTTTAGAAACTAGCTCGGTTTTAGGGTTTTGAATTAGGGTTTTGAGTGTAAAAAGATGTATGAAAGTTTATGAATAGAATAATTAGGGTTTACACATTGTATATTGAGTGTAGTAGCTTGTACACAAGTGGTGGTGAAGAAATTTGAATGAAAACGGAGGTAAAACGGCTATTTTGGAGATCATGCTTAATGACTTGTACATTGAGCT
Source organism: Tanacetum coccineum (assembly GCA_026074375.1). NCBI lineage: Eukaryota > Viridiplantae > Streptophyta > Magnoliopsida > Asterales > Asteraceae > Tanacetum > Tanacetum coccineum. The sequence goes on from BQNB010033279.1 coordinate 14,401, forward strand.
TTTAGAGACTTGTACTTTGACTTGAAGAGATTTTATATTTCAAATGAGATGTTATATTGCTTGTACATATGCTTTAGTATCTTGTGCATTCACTTTAGATGTTAATCCTTCATGGAATTAGGGTTTAGAGGCATCCGATAACGGTTTAAAGCCCGTTTTGATATAACGTTGCGAATGGTACATTATAGGAATAATGTACTTTGTAAAAATGATATTATGATATTGACTTGATATATTATGATGATTGATTGACATATATGAAGATAGGATTGCCATAGATAGGTTGCCTGAGCCCGTTAACTTTAGTTATGCAAGAAATGTTGCACATTGAGATATTGGCAAAGTAAGTAATGTAATGTAATAAAGCGAAAAATTTCCCTGAAAAAGGTGAGTTCATATATAACTGATAGATTGTACATCATCTAACTTAATAGATGGATATTTACATTTATGAAAATTGTGGGTTGTTATATAGCAATTTCAAGTTAATACCAAGTTCTTAAACAGGCTTCCACCTGAATGAAGTAAGTTTGTGACTGATGTCAAGCTCGTAAAGGATTTGCATACTACCAACTTTGATCAGCTTCATGCATATCTTGAACAACACGAACTCCATGCAAATGAAGTCCGTCTTCTGCGTAAACCCAATCAACAACCACTTGCATTTGTTGTAAATCAGCAGATGACACCACCTCACTTCAACACTTATCAGTCTTCATACAACAATCCTCAGCTTCAATAACAATTTCCACCATCTCAGTATGGATCAATTCATCCTAATCAACATTACTCATCTACTTATCCATCACAACCTCAATTCAATCATTCATCAGTTCAACCATCATATCCATATCAGTCTCAAATGAATCATGAAACCTCATCTGTTCCACAAATTGCTTATCAATCACCTCAAGTTTCTACACAACTGATAACTGAGTCACCTCTTGTGGACTTAAGTTTTCCTGTTCCTGTATTCTCTCTAGGAGATGATCCAATTGCTTGTCTCAACAAGGCAATGGCTTTGCTAACGGCAGTAGCTTCCTCAAGGTTTCCCTCAAATAATTATCAACTTAGAACTTCATCGAATCCAAGCAACCATGCCACTATTCAAGATGGCAGGGTTACAGTGCAACAAGTTCAGAGGAGACAAGGTCAAAGTTATTCTGGTATTGGTTATAAGAATAATACTACTAGTTCTGGGGAAAACAATGCAAGTGGACATGCAAAGGTTGTTAAATGCTTCAACTATCAAGGTAAAGGACATATGGCTAGGCAATGCACTCAGCCTAAGCGACCAAGGAATGCAGCATGGTATAAGGATAAAGCAATGTTAGCTAAAGCTCAAGAAGCTGGACAAATTTTGGATGAAGAGCAACTCGCATTTCTTGTAGATCCAGGGGTTCCAGACGGTAAAGCTGTTCAGACAATCATTCCAAACAATGCTGCTTTTTAGACTGAGGATCTTGATACTTATGATTCTGATTGTAATGATATCTCGAATGCAAAAGTGGTTCTCATGGCCAATATTTTTAACTATGGTTATGACGTTATCTCAGAGGTAGCTGATTCTGAAACCTATCTTAATGCTATGGAAAATCAAAGTGTGCATGCAATACAGGATTTTGAACAAACACAAGTTATGGATTTTACAGATAATGAGACACATAGTGATAGCAATATCATTTCGTAGTCTTAATATTTGCAAGAAACACAACAGGAAAATGTTCAAGATACTAATTTGCAGGCACAACAAGATTCAATGATCTTATCTGTGATAGAACAAATGTCAAAACAAATGATTAATCATGTAAATAATTGAGAAAAGGCAAATAAGGAACAAAATAATTAATCAGTAACCACTGTGCTAGAGAGATATAAAAAATGAATCAAAACTTTTGAACAACGTCTTAATATTGATTTAAGAAGTCGTGAAAAAATGATTGATTCTCAAATGGATGGTATGCTTAAAGAGAATCTTGCACTGAAAGAACAAGTTGACTCACTTGGGCAAAATATTTCTAAACAAATCAAAGAAAAGGAATGTTTATTGCAAACGTTCACGGTTTTCAAAAATGAAACCAAAGAAAAGGAAAATAAATATATGGAAAATGAAATGGATTTGGAAAAGAGGATAAAGGAACTTGATAATATTATTTTTAAAGTGGGTCAATCTATTTAAACAGTGTAATTGTTAACAAAGCCTCAAGTTTTTTATGATAATATACACAAACAAGCTCTAGGTTATCAAAATCTGTTTTATCTCAAGAAAGCTTAGCGGATTAAACCAACCTTGTATGATGAGGAAACATTGATTTTGGAAGAAGAGAGTCGATTAAAAATATCTAAAAAAAGAAAAGGATCCAGAGGCCATTAGACCAAACATTTCTCATAAACTGTTGATTATGAAAAATTAAATAGACTATCTGACGATTTTAGGAAATGTTTTACTCCACAACAAGAATTGTTGGCTGATCAAGCTTTTTGGTTGTGTATGTCCAATCCCACTAGTAAACCTTCTGATGCATCACCTGTCAAAATAAAAGCTCCTAAGGAACTTCCTAAGTTAAGCTTGGTGAATGAAAGCCTTAAAAAGCTTAAATTTCACCTTGCCAGGTTTGACAACGTGGTGAAGATAAAGACTACACCTGATGCTCGTACAAAAGGTGAATGGGGGTTTGAACATACTAAAGCTATTTTTAACAATGAAATTATTCTATTTCTAAAATCTTTAAAAGACATCTTCAATGTGTTTGATAAAGTTCTTCTAAATAAAATAATAGAAGTACAGTGATACAGATTCGTATATGTGGCGACGCTAGAATCCTAGCGTAAAGAAGACTTATGTTCGGCAAACCGAACTCACAAAAAAACAAATGATAACTGCCAAGAATTTCTTATTATTATAACTTGATCATCCATCCATGCATTACAATTGTTTAAATAGGAAGTAGAAATAACTAACGAATAGAAAAACTAGGAAAACGATAACCACTAGAATTCAAATAAAAGATTACAATCAAAATTTAAAAATAATCTGGATGGATGAGGATAAAGAGACAGCGGCTTCTAGCCACTGTTTGCCGGGTTGGGTCTCGTAACATCTCCGGGTGGTTCTTCCAATGGGTCCCCATCCGTATCATACAGACAATTTTTGACCAAATGGACGCTGTTGTTCAACAGACTTCTTTTGACAAACAATGTTTGGAAATTGCTAAGAAAGAATTACTTTTGGAAAACGATCGACTCTTACAACAAATCATGTCTCAAGATGTTCTTTTAACTGTGATGAATTCTATGTCTTTGATTGGTGAATCTGTAAATATGGAAAGTAAGCAAAATGAATCTTGTGATAAGTGTTTCAATCTTGAGGCCGCGCTTTTAAAATCACAAAATGCGCATAATGATCTTTTGAAAAGTTACTCACAACTTGAAAAACATTTTATTTCTCTTGAATTGTCAATACAACTCAATCTAGAAATTTTTCAAAAAGATAAATCTTGTAATAATCAAAATGCTCTCGAAATTCTAGAATTTTTAAAAAATAATGATTTGAAAGCTCAGCTACAAGACAAAGACACTACCTTTTGTAAGTTAAAGAAAATTATAAAATCAATAAGAGAAATTGAGACCAAAAATGTAGAATTGGAGAATAGTGTGGCAAAATTACTTTTAGAAAACGAGCGTCTTTTTAAAGAAATTAATCATGTGAAACAGGTTTTTAAGATCAGTTTGACTCAATCAAAAAGACACGTGTTCGTACTAAAGAACAGAGTGACTCTTTAGTTCATAACCTGAACTTAAAATGTGCTAAAAATGAGGACTTAAAAGCTCAAATTCAAGATAAGGTTTGTTTGATAACATCATTGAAAAACGATTTATGAAAATTAAAAGGAAAAGAAATTATTGATATTGCTGCACAAACACCATCCGCCTACACTATTGTTCTAGGCATGTTCAAGCTAGACCTAGAACCTTTGTCTCCTAGGTTATTGCAAAATAGGGAAGCTCACATAGATTACCTTAAGTACACTCAGGAACAAGCTAATATTCTTCAAGGAATAGTCGAACAAGCTAAAGCAAAATAGCCTTTAGATAATGCTTTAGACTTTGCCTCTAAGCATGCCCAACGAATTCAGGAGTTACTTGTATATGTTCGATATACATGCCCTAATGCGATTAAACTTAGTGCAAAAAAGGTTGTTGTCACACCTAAAAACAATGTCAAGAAAGTTAGGTTTGTTGAACCTCTCACATCCTCAAGAAACATTAAACAGGTAGAGTCATCTACAACATCAGATTCTAATATACCCGTGTTTTCTCTTACAAGATTAAAGTGTTCTATAAGTAATTACGGACCAAAGCCTAAATGCAATAAAAAGAATGATAGGATCTCGCGAACACCAAATAGGAACATAAAGAATAAAGTAGAAGCCCAACCTAAGAAAGTTAATAAAAAGAATCATGTTGTTGAACCTATTCGTGATGTTGATATTAAGCATTCTCTGTTAAAAGCGAATTCTGAACTTAATTGTGTTACTTGTAAGAAATCTATGTTTGATGGTGTTCATGATATGTGTCTTCTTGATTTTGTGGAAAATGTGAATAGCCATGCCAAATCTGCTAAGAAACATAAAAAACAAAATATTTAAAAACCTACGGGTCATGTATTCAATGAAGTAGGACTTAAGTGGAAACCAACAGGCAGAACTTTCACTATATTTGGTAACTCATGCCCTTTAACTAGGATCACTTCAACTAACGTAGTGCCTCTTAAGGAAACCACATCCCACTCAGTTAAAACACAAAAACCAGAGCTTAAAGTCTACAATAGGAAACCTAAAAATGTTAAAATTGTAGGTTCGAGTATAAAAGCTAAGATTGTAGAATCTAAGAATGCTAACCACTCGGAACCCAATCATACTTGGGGATCCAATGCTATAGATATTCCGTCTTCTTTTTCTCTTGTCATGATAGGTTGTCCAGATTTTTCTCTGGTATTTGGACTCTGGATGTTCGAAACACAAGACAGGGAACCGCTCTCAGCTCTTGAACTTTATTAGTAAATTTTTGGGTATAGTTAGATTTGGGAACGACCATATTGCATGGATTATGGGGTATGATGACTATCAGCTGGGAAATGTGACTATCTCAAGAGTATACTATGTCGAGGGGCTAGACATAACTTGTTTTTTGCTGGTCAATTTTGCGATGCGGATATTGAAGTTGTATTTCAGAAAAACACTTGCTTTATTCGTAATTTAGAAGGTGTTGATCTACTTTTTGAATCCCGAGACACAAATTTGTACGCAATTTCTCTTGACGACATGCTTAAAACATCTCTGATCTGTCTTCTATCCAAAGCGTCAAAGACTAAGAGATGGTTATGGCACCATCGGTTATCACATCTCAACTTCGGTACTCTTAACAAGCTAGCTAAAGACGGTCTTGCACGAGGCATTCCAAGACTTAAATTTTAGAAAGATCATATGTGTTCAGCATGTGTATTAGGAAAAAGCAAGAAATCCTCTCATCAACCCAAAGCTAAAGACACTAACTAGGAGAAACAATATCTTTTGTATATGGATTTGTGTGGCTCGATGCGTGTGGCGAGTATTAACGGGAAAAGGTATATCTTAGTGATTGTCGACGATTACTCAAGATTTACTTGGGTCATATTTTTGTGGTCAAAAGATGAAGCTCCAGAGGCCATCATCAAATGCATCAAAAATATTCAAGTTCGTTTGAATGCCACCTTTCATAATGTTCGAACAGATAATGGAACCGAATTTATCAATCAGACACTTCGTGAATTTTAAGAAAATGTTGGCATATCGCATCAAACATCTGTTGCCCGCACTCCTCAGCAGAACGACGTTGTCGAAAGGCGAAACTAAACTCTTGTAGAAGCTGCTCGTACAATGTTAATATTTTCTAAAGCTTCATTATTTTTATGGTCCGAATCAATCAAAACAGCCTATTACACCCAAAACCGTTCATTAATCCGCCTTCGATACAACAAAACTCCATACGAGCTTATGCAAGATAAGAAACCGGATTTATCATTCTTTCATGTCTATGGTGCACTCTGTTATCCTACCTATGATAATGACGACCTGGGTAATTTAGATGCAAAAGCTGACATTAGTATTTTCGTTGGTTACGCGCCCACAAAGAAAGCGTTCAGAATCTACAACAAAAGAACCCGGAAAATTATCGAAACAATTCATGTGATTGGGATCGCTTGTTTTAACCTATGTTTGATGAATACTTCACTCCTCCATCAATTGTTGTTTCTCTAGTTCAAGAAGCTACTGCTCCGAGAGTTGTGGTTTTAACCGATTCTTATGTGTTAACTTCCATTGACCAAGATGCTCCATCATCAAGTACTCCATCAACACAAGAACAAGAATAATCTCTAAACATTTCTCAAGGTTTTGAAGAATCCCCTAAAACACTAATTTTTTATGATGCTATCTCTTCATGAAGAATCAACTTCTCAAGGATCATCATCGAATGTGAGACAAACCCACACTTCATTTGAACACCTGGGTAAATGGACTAAGGATCATCCAATAGAAAATGTGATCGGCGATCCTTCTCGCTCTGTATCTATGAGAAAACAACTCTAAACTGACTCCATGTGGTGTTATTTTGATGCCTTCCTAACTTTGGTAGAACCAAAGAACTTCAAACAAGCAATGACCGAACCATCATGGATTGATGCAATACAAGAAGAAATTCATGAATTTGAAAGACTTGAAGTTTGGGAATTGGTATCGTGTCTAGATAAAGTGTTATTGATCAAACTAAAATGGATTTATAAGGTCAAGACTGACAAATTTGGCGGGGTACTAAAAAATAAGGCAAGACTAGTTGCTCAAGGGTTCAGGCAAGAAAAGGGAATTAATTTCAAGGAATTATTTGCACCGATTGCTAGAATAGAGGCCATCCGTATCTTCGTAGAAAATGCAGCTCATAAGAATATGATGATCTACCAAATGGATGTCAAAACGGATTTCTTAAATGGTGAGCTCAAAGAAGAGGTCTATGTTTCTCAACCAGAAGGATTTGTTGATCAGGATAACCCATCGCATGTGTACAAGCTCAAAAAGGCCCTTTATGGTCTCAAACAAGCACCATGTGCATGGTACGACATACTGTCAAGCTTCCTAATCTCACAACATTTCTCCAAAGGTATCGTTGATCAAACACTCTTTATACGGCAAGCTGGGAATGACTTATTACTGGTATAAATTTATGTTGACGATATAATATTTGCATCCACTAATACTGCCATGTGTAATGAGATTGCTAATCAGATGACCACTAAGTTCAAGATGTCAATGATGGGGGCAGACGTCATTCTTTTTAGGATTACAAATCTCTTAAAGTCCTAGAGGCATCTTTATAAACCAATCTAAATATGCTTCTGAAATTGTTAAAAAATATGGTATGCTCTCTAGTGATTCTGTAGACACACATATGGTCGAAAAGAGTAAACTGGATGAAGATCTACAGGGGAAACCAATTGATGCTACACTTTACCGTGGCATGATTGTATGCCTCATGTATCTAACATCCAGTAGACCAGACCTTCTTTATGTAGTCTGCTTATGTGGCCGGTATTAGGCAAAGCCTACCGAAAAGCACTTAAATGCGGTTAAACGCATCTTTTGATACCTAAAGGGAACCATGAACATGGGTCTCTAGTACTCGAATGATACCTGTACTGACAGCATATGCAGATGCAGATCACGCGAGGTGTTAGGAAACTAGACGCAATACATCAAGAAGTGCTTAATTCTTAGGTGATAAAATTGTTAGCTGGTCTTCAAAGAAGCAAAAGTGCACTGCCATCTCGAGTACAGAGGTTGGATATATTGCGTTATCTGGGTGTTGTGCTCAAATCCTATGGATGCGTTCAAAGCTGACATATTATGGCTTTCAATTCAACAAGATTCCTCTGTACTACGACAACAAGAGTGTGATTGGTCTATGCCGCAACAACGTTCAACATTTAAGAGCCAAATACATCGATGTACGATACCATTTTATAAAGGAGCAGGTGGAGAATGGAATTGTGGAACTCTACTTTGTTCGAACGGGATATTAATTGGCTGACATCTTTACCAAACCCGTGCCAAGAGAAAGATTCAATTTCTTGATCGATAAGCTAGGAATGAGAAGCATGTCTCTGGAAATGCTAAAACGTCTGACAGAGGAAGAGGACGAGTAAAGGTGGTTACTCGCGGTATATCTTGTATCATGTGTACATAAGAAAACATAAAAACTCAAAAATATTTTCTTTTAATATAAATTTTTCAAAAATAAAATTAAAAATTAAAAAATCTAAAAAATATAAAGATATGTATCTTTTACATGTCTTCCAAAAATCGATAACATTTACAGCCTTAAAATGTCATTTAATAATGATACGAGGCAATAAATAAAGTTCGATCAGAAGTTCAAAAGCTTTCAAAACATGCCAAAAATGGCTTGCTATTATTTTGAATATCAACCCGGTCATCATCTTAAAGGTAAGTATTTCAAAAAGGAAACTTGACCTCATAACAGGAATTTATTCTCGGGCATGGTCTACTTTATAACCATGCAAAGGCTTATGATTACTTTGCATCACAACCCGTGCTTCCTATATTCCATTAGTGTACGTGTTAGTGCGCTTATGTGTGAAAATAAGAGAAATATTATTTAATTGGTGTTTGATTTTTCAAAAAACAATAATTCATCAGAAAATGCTTTTCAAAGATATTTGACCACTCAAACAACGACTGCAGCTCTTTAAATAGAAAACAAGTCATTATTTGAGGGGGAGAGAATGTCAAATATCTTCTTCATAAAATCAGTTTGTGATAAAGGGAAAGGTTTTAAACAATAATGGGTCAACAATTAAAGGGGAGTTAATTAAGTTTAGCTTATGTGAGCCTTAACTGTTATGTGTTTATGCCGTTAGGGAGTATATGTGCAAATATAAGTTTCTAAGTATGCTTGTTAGAACATTAGGGACTAGATGTGCCATATGTTAAACTTAAAAATGCCTATTAGATCTTATATATAAAAATGCATAGGATATTAAACTAGAGGGGGAAAAAGTGTCAAAAAATGAAATTTGTTTTATAACACTTTCACCCACCCCGTCTTTTTCACTTACAAACACACACTTAGCAAAACCTTTCCCTCCTCTCAACCCATTCAAAATTGCCAACTCTCATTATCCATTTCTAGTGATTATCAAGCGAAAGGTATAACTTGAAACCCGTTCCTCACTTCCTAAACTACATATATCTTAATGGAATTAATGTTTCATCCACGATTGATCTTGAAAACCCTAAATCTTGAATTAGGGTTAGTCAAAATCAAAAGTGATTAAAATCTCAAATTAAATGAGGGGTTTTGTTTGTTTAGGTATGTAAAACACTCGCTTAAAACAGGTTATTGATTGGTTAACATATGCTTACGATTTGGTTAATTCTTATTCTTGAAATTTAGGAGCATAGGGAAATAAGGAAAATATAAGTGGGTTTTGTTTAAGAAAGTGGTCTTATGTATTCTTGAATGTGTTTGAACCTATAAACCTCATCCTTGTTTGTAGTTTCTTGTAGGAATGCATTAAAATGAATAAATATGCTCGTTTTTTATATTTCTTGATGATTCTTTGGCTAAATGTTAATGAACCTAAGTGTTATACATCTGTTACGTATGCTCTTTGAACACTTCTTGATACTTAAAATTTCATGTATGTGAAAAAATGTATTTGAAGGCGAGTTATCAACTGCCTGTGTGAGGCGAGTTAACAACTCCCTTCAGAAGGCGAGTTAACAACACCTTCACGAGGCGAGTTAACAACTCCCTTCAGAATGCGAGTTAACAATTCTTTGTAGGAGGCGAATTATCAACATGATTCAGAAGGCGAATTAACAATTCTATGTAGGAGGCGATTTATCATCATGATTAATAAGCCGAGTTAACAATTCTATATAGGTGGCGATTTATCAGTCCTCTATAGGAGGCGATTTAACAACCCTACTTAGGAGGAGATTTAACTCCTTAATAGGAGGTGATTTAGCAATAGATTTTAAGGATTTTTAAGATTGAATTTTTTTGAAGGAAATTTAAAACTCAAATTAGGTAGCTAATTAAAATTGGTTAATTTAGCAATATAAACAAGTTAAGTATGCTATATATCAAGGTTTTACAAGAATATCTGAACTTGTCTTAGGTTACCTTATTCTCTACAAGTTAGTTTGAATAGGATTCTAAAAAGCACAATTTTAGTTGTCTTAATGCCTTTCACTTTCTGTTGTCTAAAAACCTTTCACGTGATGCCCAATTAAGTTGCCCTTCGGATGATTAGATCTTAGTCAATCATGCTAAATGCCTTAATGTGCCTAATCATTAAAATGATATCACAACATGAATCAAGCTTAAGTATTCAACTATAAAAGGGCCTTATAGTGTGTTATATATAAAATTGGTTATATATATAAACTATATTGGTCAAATCTTAGCAGAGACATGAATATCACTCAAGCTCAACAAAAAGCCCTTGTTGCAGCTTTGTTGCCCCTGCGACTGTCTTGAAGTTTAGGAAATGCATCTTGTGACTTCAAAACAGACATCAAACCAAAAAATGCTACATTTTAAGTGGTGTTGGATGCTCTTGCTCTCACTCCTTTCTATCAAGCATTCCTGATCACTACAGAAGCTCCTGCCATTTATATGCAAGAATTTTGGGATACAATTTCCGTTCATAAGTCATCCATTAGATTCACGATAAACAAGAAGAAATTCTCTCTCGATGTTGAAATTTTCAAAGAAATTCTCCAGATCTGCCTTAAAATTCCAGGACAAGAGTCTGAAGACCTCCTAATAGAACATGACATTCTCTCTTTCATCAGAGATCTTAGGCACTGTGGAGTCATCACCTATTTCACTGATTGTGATGTTGTCTAATGACATCAACCATGGAGGCATTTGCTACCGTCATCACAAGTGCTTTAAGTGGCAAAAGAAACTGGAATGGACAAGTTTCGTCTCGTCCCTGCTCTAAATACTCTGAGGTATGTTCTATAAGAAGAAATCGAATTATGTGTATCGACTATGGAAGTCTTCCTGTTCCAGATTGAATACAAAAGATGCTAGGAGTCATAACAAGATGTCATATCCCAGATTCACAAAGATCATTATCGATTACTTCATGTCAAAGGATCAGTCTATTTCAAGAAGGAACAAGATGTTTTGGCATACTACTCGGGATGATACCGTGTTTACATCTATGAGATGTATCTACAGACATGAAGATACTCAAGTATATGGTACCATTCTCCCAAGATTAACAAACAAGCATTGTTGGAATCATAAACTTACCTGACATTCTATGCTTTTGATTCTGTGAGAAAACTCTAAAAGTAATGTACGTTCGAATGAAAGCTGATTCTTGTCACATATCCCAAGCAGGTAGATTGTTCAAGCTACTAAAAGGTACCAGACTAAAGTCAAAAGTAAGGTGGCTAAACTGACAAGAAGATGTAACCTGCAAAGAAGACAAAAGGCCAAAGAATTAGCTATATATTTCTACGTTGCATTTACTGAAGCTGAACTACTTAAGATGGGCTACCAAAAAGAAGAAGACATAATTTCAACAGCTCTCTGCAAGTGGCTAGGTGATGGAGTTGACCACTACAGTCAAGGGTCCTGATGAGTAAGCAAAAATCTTTTGGTACAGATGAAGAAAACTAGTATATTCTAGGGGTTCCCTTCCCCCTTTTTTTCCCCTTTCCCTCCCCCCCTGATGTACCTATATACGAATCTGAATGTAAGAAAGAGTCTTAGGGTGACACTGAAGATGAAGATAATGGAAACGATTATGATGATTTAAGTGATGAACTGACGATGATAATGGTGGTAATAATGGAAATGATGGTGATGATAATGATGATGCTAATGAGGATGATAAACAAGAAAGTGATGACACGAATGACGATGATGAAGAGACTGATAGTGATAGAACTGAGTCAGACAGAATCAAGATTCCTAAACTCGATAAGTCTACCACTGAATACTATGAAGAAGAAGAAGAAGAAAAGATTGATGATGAAGAAACGATGTTTAATGATGAAGACAATGAGGTCACTAAGGAGTTGTATGAAGATGTGAATGTGAATTTGGGAAATGAAGACACTGAAATGACCAATGCCTGATCAATAAGCTCTGGACAAACAAAAATGTTTTCTTAAGAATTAGGGTTTGAGCAAGTAGAGGAAGACACTCATGTGACTCTTACTCTGGTCCTTGACACACAAAAGGCTGATGAACTTGTACAAAGTTCTTCCGTCTCCTCCGATTTTACATAGGAATGGCTCTCCTAAATCTTGAGAATCCATCTCCAGCTGACAATGAGATTGCTTCATTGATGGAAACCTCAGCTCGTCATGCAACGGCAGTTCCTGAAATCACATCCGGTTTCACTACAACTATTCATCCACCACCTTCGTTCTTTAATCCTCTTCTACAACATGCAACACCAGCTCCAACACCAACAACTTCTGAAGCTACAACCTTATTTACTTCTCTTCCAAACTTCACTTCTGTATTCAAATTCAATGAAAGAGTTACCAACCTGGAAAAAGATTTGTCAGAGATAAAGCAAGTTGACCAATATGCTCAAGCTCTCTCCTCCATTCCTGCTATAGCTGATCGTTACATGGATAACAAACTTGGAGAAGCGATAAATAAGGCCATTCAAGCATATAATTTTGACTGTAGAGAAGAAGCTCAAGCTGAGAAAAGGGAGTATATAGAACTCGTTGACTCAACGGTGAGGACAATTATCAAAGAGTAAGTCAATGCTCAACTCCCTCAGATTCTTCCTCAAGTGATCTCAGATGTTGCAACTCCCGTTATTGAGAAAAATGTCACTGAGTCTCTAGAAGTTGCTGTCTTAACAAGGTCTTCATCTCAACCACAGTCTTCGTATGAGGCAGCTGCAACACTCTTCGAGTTTGAACTAACAAAGATCATCATAGACAAGATGGAGAGGAACAAGTCATATGACATAGCTGACCATAAAAGGGAACTTTACGATGCATTGGTCAAATCTTATCAAATTGACAAAGATCTCTTTGATTCATATGGTGAAGTCTTTTCATTGAAGAGGAGTCAAGAGGACAGAGACAAAGATCGAGACCCCTTTGCTGGATCAGACCGAGTGACGAAAAGAAGGAAATCAAGTAAAGATGCTGTATCTTCTAGAGATTCAAGGTCAAAGGAAAAGAAGTCTTCAAGCACCTCTAAAGATGCCTCCCAATCTAACATAAGTCTTCCGGCAAGTCTGCCCATGCAGATGAGCCAAGTCATACTGTTTAAGACTCAGGCATGCAACAAGATCAAGAGTTCGTCACGGGAGACAAAGATGAACAGCCCGCTGACAAGGAGGTTACCAAAGCCGACTGGTTCAAGAAACCCGAGCGACCTCCAACTCTTGATCCTGATTAGGGTAAGAGACAACAAGAGTGACTTCGGACCTCCCTCATACTGGATATAGTCAAGTCGCACGTGCTGAAGAGTTTAATGAGTTTTTGGCTACGCCCATCGACTTCTCTGCCTTCATAATGCACCGGCTCAAAATTGATAATCTGACTCAAGAAGTGTTGACCGGCCCAACCTATGATCTTATAAAAGGCACGTGCAAGAGTGTAGTAGAACTAGAGTACCACTTGGAAGAAGTCTTTAAAGCTACCAATGATCAATTAGACTGGCACAATCCTGAAGGAAAGCCATATCCCCATGATCTCACCAAGCCCCTTCCATTAATTCTGAATGAACAAGGTCGTCAAGTTATCCATTTGGATCACTTCATCAACAACGATCTCGAATATCTGAAAGGAGGAAGCTCAAGTAAAAAATACACCACTTCCATCATCAAGACAAAGGCTGCTGATTATGGTCAAGTTAAATGGATTGAAGACAAGGTTTCTAGAATATGGAGTCCAGTAAAAGTTGTCTACGACAAGCATGCTTACTGAGGAACTTATCACTTAGGTCCAAAACGTCAGAAATTCTACGGATATGCTTCCAACATGGAAACATCAAAAGGTGTCTACTCCAGACACAAGATTATTGCAGTAACCAGCCTCAAGATCATGAAGTGGTTTGGCTATAGTCATTTGGAAGAGATTATTGTTTGAAGACAGGACGATCAGCTATACAAATTTAGAGAATGCGACTTTAAAAGACTTCATCGACAAGACATTAAAGATATGTTACTTCTCCTTGTTCAAGACTAGCTGACCAACCTCAACTTAGAAGAACGGTATGCATTGAATGTAGCTTTACGAATGTTCACTAGACGTATTGTCATTCAAGAACATGTGGAAGATCTACAATTGGGAGTCAAAAGCTACCAGAAGAAGATCAACCTCAAAAAGCCAAACACATACTGTTCAAATCTCAGAAGAATGACTCCCTACACTGCTTACCCTGATATCCAAGGCATTATCTATGAAGATGAAATAAACAGAAATCTTCTGATGCGCACTGATGAACTTCACAAGTTTAGTGATGGCACACTCAATCATGTTCATACTTCTCTAAATGATATTACCCTAGGGATTGAGATGGAATACTTGCTAAAGAGAAAATGGAGTAAACAAGACATGCAAAGAGCTCGTGTGATGATAAATGCTATCAATAAGCAGCTCAGAGATAGAAGATTGATGAGAAGCTTGGAAAAGTTTGTTGGTGGAAGACCTTACAGGGAAGACCTACGGCTACTGGAAAGGACCATATGATTTATCATAGGCTATTCTCATATCTCAGGTCAAACCTCGTACTTAATATACTTGTGAATATGTAAATAATTAGTGGAGACTATAATTAGGCTTATATAGTGTTTGAGTACGAATTTTCAAAAATTTCTTAGTAAATTCAAAAAAATTCAAATTAACGTACTCAAACACCATATTATTCCATTATAATTTTGAGGGGAGCAGTAAAATGTTCCAATAATCAGCTTGTTAATAATTAGACATCTTTTTCCCAAAATCATGAATATTTGAATCAATTGATATAAAAAATATCAAGAGATTTGACATTTTTGATAGGGGAGAAGATGTGATTAAAATATATGATTAAAAATGTATGATTTTAAGATCTCAAGTGTACGTTATCCCATATATGTGTTAACTCTTTTGATTAATCGATGCACATATAAAGGGGGAGCAAATGGTTACGTGATTGGCTTAAATGTGTAAGTACCAAAGACCGACCATTTAAATTATTGTATTGGAGTGATAAGGTGGTTAAGTTTAGGTATCTATTCCCATGATTCAGCCAGAATCGGAGGGATCTACCCAGGGATATTCCACTAGAGAGTGTAGAAGTCCTTAGGTATGAAAAAAGGAGTAAAGTGAGATTAAGGGAAAAGTGCCGACTGAGATGGAACTATACGGAAAACAAACCCAACAAGTATTTCCTTAAGTCATGAAGTCCCTCGGTAAGTCGCTGAAGGGGTTGAAGAATAAAAAAAAAGTTTAAGATAAATGGGAAAAGAAAGAAGCCATCCTTACACTTAGGCAGAAACCGTCCAATACATCTGCTTTAAAAAAATCAAAAGAATCAAAAGATGAATTGCTTTGACATTGAAGACTAACATCATGGACCTAGTGATGCATTGCACAACCCTCCCTGTCCACTCAAAATCTCTTAAAATATTTCTGTTTCATTTCTCATGGAGATTACAACACCATTTTCTATCAACTTTCTCACTCCGAGTTAGTTGGTATTGAAAAGGTGGAAGTCTGCTCTAGCCTTCGATCGCTAAAACCAAAGTGCACTATTGAGTCTAGAGCCAAAAGTGATCATCCATAAATCTCATTAGGACACTTGTAAAAATTATGCTTGCTAATTCACACAATGTAAAAAACAAGAAATATATATATTAAGAGTCCTATGAATTATTCTTGTAATTTTTCCAGAACATCCGAGTGATACTTAAGTATTCACAGTGAAAATGGAAATCCTGCTTGAGCCAATATCAAACAAGCTCTTGGTAAGTAACATGTGAGATCCTATGCGGATCGAGCTTGTGATACTGGATATCAATTCGGTCCAGCTTATGAATTGACTAATGAATTTTGAAAAAGATAAAACTCTTGGTGTGTCATAAAAACCGTTTGCAATTTGACACACTGACTGATTTTCTAAATTGATTTTCAATCTTATGTCTTTGGGAAGCCTCACAAGGGTATCTGGACATAGGAAAGCTGAACATGAATTGACGGCTTAATCGAGAAGATAGTAACTTATCGGTTCACTCTTACCGCGTTGTCTGCTTTGAGACGCTTCGGTAATTAGAACGGCTAGTGCAGCTGTAAAATCTTGTCAAGGAGACTCTTCGGAATTTTACCTGATCACAGGCAGTATTTATACTGAATAACGAGGAACCGTGGTTGTTACAACCGTATTCGACGAATTAACAAAGCCAATTTTGTCCATATATGTTGTTTATCACTAACCCATTTATGCAGATTTCCTGACGGTGGTAGCAGTTTCCCAATGACAAGTCGAAGCCAATACCACATGGTCATACTTGACCAACATATATAAAGACATCTTAAAAGCTCAAGTACATGTTTCAACACTTCCGCTACTCTAATACCGTACATTCTTCTTGAAGCGACAAAGTGTTAAAGTTAAAGAACTTCAAGAAAGATGCATTATTAAAGCTTTCAAGTTTTCAAAACAACAACAGTATGAGCATGTTGGTTCAGAAGTCACAAGATCACAAGAAGGAAAGATATTACAAGATGATGATAAGAGATTGTGCTTGGTTGATGATCTCAAAGAAGTTCTAAATCACATTCATATCAAGTCAAAGATACAAGTCAAAGCCTAAAGTCAATGATCACTACATCAATTCACAAGTTAAAGATTGAAGTTAAAGACTACGTGCTCAAGACTAAAGTCAAAGCATAGTATGCTAGGTTTATGTTTTTGTAAATTGGGGTAACCTCCCCTAGGGGGAGATTGTTAGGAATACGAAAAGTATCAGTCACTTCTAATATAGTTATTCATAGCTCGTAGATTAATCATATGTAATGTTAGTAAGCTAACTGGGCCAAAGGCTCATGGAAAGCCCATGACAAAGCCTATGGCCGACCTTAGCATGGAGTATTTATACCCCCTCCACACATGGAGAGGGTGTTGGTTGGTTCATTTTACACACATAATCTAATCTTTCTTTCTTTGTTACTTTCTCTCACTAGAACCATCCTCCCATCCACTTTCTCTCTCTAGATTTCTTTATTGTTCTTTGGTGTTATAAATTACTAGTATTCTACAAGAGTTCAGTTTCACCTCTTTGACTAAGCAAGAAAGAGAGTGTAAACTGTATGATGCATTTGATAAGTTTACTCACATTAAAGGGGAATCACTTCATAAGTATTATTTGAGATTGACTCAGCTGATTATTGACATGAACATTTACAACATGAAAATGGAGCAATTTCAAGTTAATACCAAGTTCGTAAACAGTCTTCCACCTGAATGGAGTAAGTTTGTGACTGATGTTAATCTCGTAAAGGATTTGCATACTACCAACTTTGATTAGCTTCATGCATATCTTGAACAACACGAACTCCATGCAAATGAAGTCCGTCTTCTGCGTGAACGCAATCAACATCCACTTGCATTTGTTGCAAATCAGCAGATGACACCACCTCACTTTAACACTTATTAGTCTTCATACAACAATCCTCAGCTTCAACAACAGTTTCCACCATCTCAATATGGATCAATTCATCCCAATCAACATTACTCATCTACTTATCCATCACAACCTCAATTTAATCATTCATCAGTTCAACCATCATATCCATATCAGTCTCAAATAAATCATCAAACCTTATCTGTTCCACAAATAGCTTATCAATCACCTCAAGTTTCTACATAACTGATAATTGAGTCACCTCTTGTGGACTCAAGTTTTGTTGTTTTTGTATTCTCTCCAAGAGATGATCCAATTGCTTGTCTCAACAAGGCAGTGGCTTTTCTAATGGCAATAGTTTCCTCAAGGTTTTCTTCAACCAATAATCAACTTAGAACTTCATCAAATCTAAGAAACCATGCCACTATTCAAGATGGCAGGGTCACAATGTAACAAGTTTAGGGGAGACAAGGTCAAAGTTATTCTAGTACTGGTTATAAGAATAATGCTACTAGTTCTGGGGAAACAATGCAAGTGGACATGCAAAGGTTGTTAAATGCTATAACTATAAAGGTGAAGGACATATGGCTAGGAAATGCACTCAGCCTAAGCGATCAAAGAATGCAACATGGTCTAAGGATAAATCAATGTTAGCTAAAGCTCAGGAAGCTAGAAAATTTTTAGATGAAGAGAAACTCGTATTTCTTGAAGATCCAGGGGTTCCAGACGATCAAGCTGTTCAGACAATCATTCCAAACAATGCTGCTTTTCAGACTGAGAATCTTGATACTTATGATTTTGACTGTGATGATATCTCGAATGCAAAAGCGATTCTTAGGGCCAACATTTCTAACTATGGTTCTGACGTTATCTCAGAGGTACCTCATTCTAAAACCTATCTTAATGATATGGAAAATTAAAGTGTGAATGCAATGCAGGATTTTGAACAAACACAAGTTGTGGATTTTACAGATAATGAGATACATAGTGATAGCAACAGGCAAATGTTTAAGATACTAATTTGCAGGCACAACATGATTCAATGATCTTATCTGTGATAGAACAAATGTCGGAACAAATGATTAATCATGTAAATAATTAGGAAAAGACAAATAAGGAACAGAATAATGAATCAGTAACCGCTGAGCTAGAGAGATATAAAGAACGAGTCAAAACTTTTGAACAACGTCTTAATATTGATTTAAGCAGTCGTGAAAAAATGACGGATTCTCAAATGGATGATATGATTAAAGAGAAGCTTACACTGAAAGAACAAGTTGACTCACTTGAGTAAAATCTTTCTAAACAAATCAAAGAAAAAGAATGTTTATTGCAAACATTCATGGTTTTCAAAAATGAATCCAAAGAAAAGGAAAATAAATATATGGAAAATGAAATTGATTTGGAAAAGAGGATAAAGGAACATGATAATATTATTTTTAAAGTGGGTCAATCAACTTAAACAGTGCACATGTTAACAAAGCCTTAAGTTTTTTATGATAATATACATAAACAAGCTCTAGGTTATCAAAATCCGTTTTATCTCAAGAAAGCTCAGCGGATTAAACCAACCTTATATGATGGTATTGTTATATCTGCTAAACATGTTGCTATGCCTGTGATTGATGATGAGGAAACATTGATTTTGGAAGAAGAGAGTCGATCAAAACTGACTGAAAAAGAAAAGGATCTAGAGGCCATTAAACAAAACATTTCTCATAAATCTATTGATTATGAAAAATTAAATATACTATCTGACGATTTTAGGAAACATTTTACTCTATAATAAGAATTGTCGGCTGAACAAGCTTTCTGGTTGCGTATGTCCAATCCCACAAGTAAACCTTCTGATGCATCACCTGTCAAAATACAAGCTCCTAAGGAACTTCCTAAGGTAAGCTTGGTGAATGAAGCCTTAAAAAGCTTAAATTTCACCTTGCCAGGTTTGACAACGTGGTGAAGATAAGGAGTACACTTGATGCTCGTACAGAAGGTAAATGGGGGTTTGAACATACTAAAGCTGTTTTTAACAATGAAATTATTCCATTTGTAAAATCTTTAAAAGACATCTTCAATGAGTTTGATAAAGATCTTCTAAATGAAATAACAGAAGTACAGACAGTTTTTGACCAAATGGACACTGTTGTTCAATAGTCTTTAGTTGACAAACAATGTTTGGAAATTGCAAACAAATCATGTCTCAAGATATTCTTTTAACTGTGATGAATTCTATGTCTTTGATTGGTGAATCTGTGAATATGGAAAGTAAGCGAAATGAATCTTGTGATAAGTGTTTCAATCTTGAGGCTGAGCTTTTGAAATCACAAAATGCGCATAATGATCTTTTGAAAAGTTACTCACAACTTGAAAAACATTTTATTTCTCTTGAATTGTCAATACAACTTAATCAAGAAATTTTTCAAAAAGATAAATCTTGTAATAATCAAAATGCTCTCGAAATTCTAGAATTTTTTGAAAATAAAGATTTGAAAGCTCAGCTACAAGACAAAGACACTACCATTTGTAAGTTGAAGGAAATTATAAAATCAATGAGAAAAAAGTCCAAGGAAGTAAATATAAATTATGATTATTGTGAAATTGAGACAAAAAATGTGGAACTAGAGAATAGTGTGGCAAAATTGCTTTCGGAAAACAAGCGTCTTTGTAAAAAAAATTAATCATGTGAAATAGGTTTTTAAAGATCAGTTTGACTTAATCAAAAAGACACATGTTTGTACTAAAGAACCGAGTGACTCTTTAGTAGATAACCTGAACTTAAAATGTGGTGAAAATGAGGATTTAAAATCTCAAATTCAAGATAAGGTTTTTGTGATAACATCATTGAAAAACAATTTATGAAAATTAAAAGGAAAAGAAATTGTTGATATTGCTTCACAAACACCATCTCCCTACACTATTGGTCCAGGCATGTTCAAGCTAGACTTAAAACCTTTGGCTTCTAGGTTATTGCAAAATAGGGAAGCTCACATAGATTACCTTAAGTACACTCATGAACAAGCTAATATTCCTTGAGGAATAGTCGAACAAGCTAAAGCAAAATAGCCTTTAGATAATGCGTTAGACTTTGCCACTAAGCATGCCCAACAAATTTAACAGTTACTTGTATATGTTCGAGATACATGCCCTAGTGCGATTAAACTTAGCTCAAAAAAGGTTGCTGTCACACCCAAAAACAATGTCAAGAAAGTTAGGTTTGCTGAACCTCTCACATCCTCAAGTAACATTAAACAGGTAGAGTCATCTACAACACCAGATTCTAACACACATGTGTTGTCTCCTACAAGATTGAAGTGTTTTACTAGTAATTGCGGATCAAAGCCTACAGGCAATAAAAAGAATGATAGGATCTCGCGAACACCAAGTAGGAACATGAAGAATAAAGTAGAAGCCCAACCTAGGAAAGATAATAAAAAGAATCTTGTTGTTGAACCTATTCGCTATGTTGATGTTAAGCATTCTCTGTTGAAAGCGAATTCTAAACTTAATTGTGCTACTTGTAAGAAATTTATGTTTGATGGTGTTCATGATATGTGTCTTCTTGATTTTGTGGAAAATGTGAATAGCCGTGCTAAATCTTCTAAGAAACCTAAAAAACAAAATATTTAGAAACCTACGGGTCATGTATTCAATGAAGTAGGACTTAAGTGGAAACCAACAGGCAGAACTTTCACTATAGTTGGTAACTCGTGCCCTTTAACTAGGATCACTTCAACTAACGTAGTGCCTCCTAAGGAAACCACTTCCCACTAAGTTGAAACACAAAAACCAGAGCTTAAAGTCTACAGCAGGAAACCCAAAAGTGTTAAAAATGTAGGTTCGAGTAAAAAAGCTAAGATTCTAGAATCTAAGAATGCTAACCACTCGGAACCTAATCATACTTAGGGATCTAATGCTACAAATATTCCATCTTCTTCTTCTCTTATCATGACAGGTTGTCCAGATTGTTCTCTGGTATCTGGACTTCAGATGTTCAAAACATATGACAAGGAACCACTCTCAGCTCTTGAACTTTGTTAGTAAATTTCTAAGTACAGTTAGATTCGAAAACGACCATATTTCAAGGATTATGGGGTATGGTGACTATCAGCTCGGAAATGTGACTATCTCAAGAGTATACTACGTCAAGGGGCTTGGAAATTAACTTATTTTTTGTTGGTCAATTTTGCGACGCGGATCTTGAAGTCAAAAAGACACGTGTTTGTACTAAAGAACATAGTGACTCTTTAATTGATAAACTAAACTTAAAATCTGCTGAAAATGAGGATTTAAAAGCTCAAATTCAAGATAAGGTTTTTGTGATTACATCATTGAAAAATGATTTACGAAAATTAAACGGAAAAGAAATTGTTGATATTGCTGCACAAACACCATCTTCCTACACTATTGTTCCAAGCATGTTCAGCAAGTATAGAACCTTAGGCTCAGTAGTTTATTGCAAAACAGGGAAGCTCACATAGATACCTTAAGCGTACACTCAGGACAATTTATATTCTTCGAGGAATAAGTCGTGAACAGATAAAGCAAAACAACCTTTAGATAAAGAGTTAGACTTTGCCTGTAAGCATGCCCAACGAATTCAGGAGTTACTTGTATATGTTCGAGATACATGCCCTAATGCGATTAAACTTAATGAGAAAAAGGTTGTTGTCACACCCAAAAACAAGGTCAAGAAAGTTAGGTTCCTGAAACCTCTCACATCCTCAAGAAACATTAAACAGGTAGAGCATCTACAACCATCAGATTCAAACACACATTGTTTGTCTCCTACAGATTGAAGTGTTTCTACTAGTAATTGCGGATCAAGCCTACATGCAATAAAAAGAATGATAGGATCACGGCGAGACACCAAGTAGGAATACAAGAATAAGTAGAAGCCCAACCTAGAAAGTTAATAAAAAGAAAGTGTTGTTTAACCAATACGCAATGTTGAAGTTAAGCATTCATTGTTTAAATGCGAATCTGAACCTATTTGTGCTACTTGTAAAAATCTATGTTTTGATGTGTTACATGATATGTGTCTTCTAGATTTTGTGGAAAATGTGAATAGCCGTACTAAATCCCTAAGAAACATAAAAAACAAAATATTTGGAAACCTACGGGTCATGTATTCACTGAAGTAGGACTTAAGTGGAAACCAACAGGCAGAACTTTCACTATAGTCGGTAAATCGTGCCTTTTAACTAGGATCACTTCAGCTAACGTAGTGCCTCCTAAGAAAACCACTTCCAACTCAGTTGAAACACAAAAACTAGAGCTTAAAGTCTACAGGAGGAAACCCAAAAATGTTAAAAATATAGGTTCGAGTAAAAAGGCTAAGATTGTAGAATCTAAGAATGCTAACCACTCGGAACCCAATCATACTTGGGGATCCAATGCTACAGATATTCCATCGTCTTCTTCTCTTGTCATGACAGGTTGTCCAGATTGTTCTTTGGTATCTGGACTCCGAATGTTCAAAACATATGACAAGGAACCGCTCTCAGCTCATGAACTTTGTTAGTAAATTTTTGGGTACAGTTAGATTCGGGAATGACCATATTGCAAGAATTATGGGGTATGGTGACTATCAGCTGGGAAATGTTACTATTTTAGTAGTATACTACGTCGAGGGTCTTGGACATAACTTGTTTTCTGTTGGTCAATTTTGCGACGCAGATCTTGAAGTTGCATTTTGGAAAAACACTTGCTTTATTTGTAATTTAGAAGGTGTTGATCCACTTTTCGGATCCCGAGACACAAATTTATACACAAATTCTCTTAATGACATGCTTAAAACATCTCCGATCTGTCTTCTATCCAAAGCGTCAAAGACTAAGAGCTGGTTAGCACTGTCGATTATCACACCTCAACTTTGGTACTCTTAACAAGCTAGCGAAAGACGGTCTTGCACGAGGCATTCCAAGACTTAAATTTCAGAAAGATCATCTGTGTTCAGCATGTGCATTAGGAAAAAGCAAGAAATCATCTCATCAACCCAAAGCTAAAGACACTAACCAGGAGAAACTCTATCTTTTGCATATGGATTTGTGTGGCCCGATGCGTGTGGCGATTACTAACAGGAAAAGGTATATCTTAGTGATTGTCAATGATTACTCAAGATTTACTTGGGTCATATTTTTGAGGTCAAAAGATGAAGCTCCATAGGCCATCATCAAATGCATAAAAAATGTTCAAGTTTCTTTGAATGCCATCGTACGTAATGTTCAAAAAGATAATGGAACCGAATTTGTCAATCAGACACTTCGTGAATTTTATGAAAATGTTGGCATCTCGCATCAAACATCTGTTGCCCGCACTGCTTAGCAGAAAGGCGTTGTCGAAAGGCGAAACTTAACTCTTGTAGAAGCTACTAGTACAATGTTAATATTTTCTAAAGCTCCATTATTTTTATGGGCCGAAGCAATCAAAATAGCCTGTTACACCTAAAACCATTCATTAATCCGCCTTCGATACAACAAAACTCCATACTGCAAGATAAGAAACCGGATTTATCATTCTTTCATGACTTTGGTGCACTCTGTTATCCTACCAATGACAATGACGACATGGGTAAATTAGATGCAAAAGCTAACATTGGTATTTTCATTGGTTACGCGCCCTCAAAGAAAGCGTTTAAAATCTACAACAAAAGAACCAGGAAAATTATTGAAACAATTCATGTGACATTCGATGAGCTGACAGCTATGGCTTCTGAACAATTCAGTTCAGGACCCGGGCTTCATTCTATGACTCCTGTAACATCCAGTTCAAGACTCGTTCCAAACCCTATTCCTCAACAACCTTGTATTCCACCATTCCACCAAACAGAGATGATTAGGATCACTTGTTTCAACTTATGTTCGATGAATACTTCAATCCTCCTTCAGTTGCTGTTACTCCAGTTCAAGACGCTATTGCACCAAGAGCTGTGGTTTTAGCCGATTCTCCTGTGTCAACTTCCATTGACTAGGATGCTCCTTCAATAAGTATTCCATCAACACAAGAACAAGAACATTCTCTAAACACTTTCTAAAGTTTTGAAGAATTCCCACACAAAACACCAACATTTTTGTAGTGACCACTTCATGAATCTCTTGCATGAGGAATCAAACTCTCAAGGATCATCATCGTAATGTGAGAAAAATCTACACTTAATTTGAAACCTTGGTATACAGACTTAGGATCTTCTATAAGCAAACGTAATCGAAAAATCTTCTCGCTTTGTCTCTATAAGAAAGCAACTCCAAACTGACGACATGTGGTGTTATTTTGATGCCTACCTAACTTCGGTAGAACCAAAGAACTTCAAACAAGCAATGACTAAACTATCATGGATCGATGCAATGCAAGAAGAAATTCATGAATTTGAAAGGCTACAAGTTTGGGAATTGGTGCCGTGTCCAGATAAAGTGTTATTGATCAAACTAAAATGGATTTATAAAGTTAAGACGGACGAATTTGGCGGGGAACTAAAGAATAAGGCTAGACTAGTTTCTCAAGGATCTCAGGCAAAAAGATGAATCGAATTTCGGGAATCTTTTGCATCGGTTTACTAGAATAGAGGCCCTCCGTATCTTTCCATAGCAAATGCCGGCTCATAAGAATATGATGATCTTACCAAGATGGACGTTAAAAATAGCTTTCTTAATGGCGAGCTCAAATAAAGAGGTCTATGTTTCTCAACCAGAGGGTTTGTTGATCAGCGACACCCATCGCAAGTGTTTAAGCTTTAAAAAGTCTCTCTACGGTCTCAATCATGACCTACGTGGCATGGTATGGACATGCTGCCCTGTGTGGTTGTGAAGCTTCATAATTCTATAACCATTTTTTCAAAGGTGCAGTTGATCCAACACTTTTTACACGACAAGCTAGGAACGACTTATTATTGGTACAAATTTATGTTAATGATATAATATTTTCATCCACTAATATTGCCATGTGTAATAAGTTGCTATATCTGTTGGACCACTAAGTTCAAGATGTCAATGATGGGGCAGATGTCATTCTTCTTAGGATTATAAATTTCTCAAAGTCCCAGAGGCATCTTTTTAAACCAATCTAAATATGCTTCTGAAATTTTTTAAAAATATGGTTTGCTTACTACTGATTCTGGCGACACATCCTTGGTAGAAAAAAAGTAAACTGGATGAAGATCTACAGGGGAAACAAGTTGATGCTACACTTTATCGTGGCATGATTGGATACTTTATGTATCTTACATCCACTAGACCTGACCTTATCCATGAAGTCTGCTTATGTGCTCGGTATCAGGAAAGCCTACCGAAAAGCACTTACAAGCGGTGAAATGGATCTTTCGATACCTTAAGGGAACCATTAACATGGGTCTCTGGTACTCGAAGGATACTGGTATGTCTCTAACAGCATATGCAGATGCAGACCACGCGGGGTGTTAGGACACTAGACGTAATACATCGGGAAGCGCTCAGTTCTTAGGTGACAAACATGTTAGCTGGTCATCCAAGAAGCAAAAGTGCACTGCCATATTGAGTACAGAGGCTGAATATATTGTCTTATCTGGGTGTTGTGCTAAATCCTATGGATGCGTTCACAGCTAACTGATTATGGCTTTCAATTCAATAAGATTCCTCTATACTACGACAACAAGAGTGCGATTGCTTTATGCTGCAACAATGTTTAACACTCATGAGAAAAGCACATCGATGTTCGCTACCATTTCATAAAGGAGAAGATGTTGGAGGAATGAAATCATGACCTATTCTTTGTCCGGAATGAATACCAACGGCTGACATATTTCACTTAAAACCCTTGCCACGAGTAGTTTAATTTTTGATCGAAAAGCTCGGTATGAGAAGCATGTCTCCGGAAATGTTGAAACGTCTGGCAGAGGAAATGAACGAGTGATGGTGGTAACTCATATCCTGTATCATATGTACATAAGAAAACTTAAAAACACAAAAATATTTTTTTCTTTTGATATAAATTTTTCAAAAGCAAAATAAAAATTAAAAAATCAGAAAAATATAAAAATATGTATCTCTGGCATGTCTTCAAAAAATCGATAGCATTTACGGCCTTAGAAATGTCATTTAATATTGATACGAGGCTGTAAATGAATTCGAGGAGAAGTTCAAAAGCTTTCAAAAACATGCCAAAATGGCTTGATATTATCTTCAGCTAGCAACCCCAGTCATCATTCTTAATAGCCAAGTTATTTCAAAAACAAAACTTTGCACTCTCTCATCGGGAATTTATTTTCTCGAGCCATGGATCTACTTTATGACATGCAATGGCTTGGACTACTTATCTGCTCAATACCCGTGTTTTTTCCTATAATATCCTCATAAGTGTACGCGTCAGTGCACTTATGTGTCTTAAAAGAGATATCTTATTTATTGGGTGTTGATTTTCAAAAATATATAATCATCTTTAGAAATTCATCAAAAAAATCATTTTTTTCAAAAACATTTGACCACTCAAACAACGACTACAACTCTTTAAATAGAAAACGGTGTGTTATTTTGATGCCTTCCTAACTTCGGTAGAACCAAAGAACTTAAAACAAGCAATGACCGAACCGTCATGGATCGATACAATGCAAGAAGAAATTCATGAATTTGAAAGACTTAAATTTTGGGAATTGATCAAACTAAAATGGATTTATAAGGTCAAGACTGATAAATTTGGCGGGGTACTAAAAAATAAAGCAAGACTACTTGCTCAAGGGTTCAGGCGAGAAGAGAGAACCAATTTCGAGAAATCATTTGCACCGGTTGCTAGAATAGAGGCCATCCGTATCTTCGTAGCAAATGCCGCTCATAAGAATATGACGATCTATCAAATGGATGTCAAAACGGCTTTCTTAAACGGTGAGCTCAAAGAAGAGGTCTATGTTTCTCAACCAGAAGGATTTGTTGATCAAGATAAGCCATCGCAAGTGTACACGCTCAAAAAGGCCCTCTACGGTCTCAAACAAGCACCACGTGCATGGTACGACATGCTGTCAAGCTTCCTAATCTCATAACATCTCCAAAGGTATAGTTGATCCAACACTCTTCACATGGCAAGCTAGGAACGACTTATTATTGGTAAAAATTTATGTTGATGATATAATATTTGCATCCACTAATACTACCATGTGTAATGAGTTTGCTAATCAGATGACCACTAAATTTAAGATGTTAATGATGGGGCAAATGTCATTCTTTTTAGGATTACAAATCTCTCAAAGTCCTAAAGGCATCTTTATTAACCAATTTAAATATGCTTCTAAAATTATTAAAAAATACGTTATGCTCTCTAGTGATTCTGTAGACACACATATGATAGAAAAGAGTAAACTGGATGAAGATCTATAGGGGAAACCAATTGATGCTACACTTTACCGTGGTATGATTGGATACCTCATGTATTTGACATCCAGTAGACCAGACCTTCTTTATGCAGTCTGCTTATGTGCCCGGTATCAGGCAAAGCCAACTGAAAAGCACTTAAATATGGTTAAACTAATCTTTCGATACCTAAATGAAACCATTAAAATGGGTCTCTGGTACTCGAAGGATACCGGTATGTCTCTGACAGCATATACAGATGCAAATCTCGCGGGGTGTCAGGACACTAGACGTAATACATCAAGAAGTGCTCAATTCTTAGGTGATAAACTTGTTAGCTGGTCTTTAAAGAAGCAAAAGTGCACTACCATCTCGAGTACATCGGCTGAATATGTTGCGTTATCTGGGTGTTGTGCTGAAATCTTATGGATGCGTTCACAGCTAACAGATTATGGCTTTCAATTCAACAAGATTCCTCTATACTGCGACAACAAGAGTGTGATTGCTCTATGCTGCAACAACGTTCAACATTCAAGAGCGAGGCACATTGATGTACGATACCATTTTATAAAGGAGCAGGTGGAGAATAGAATTGTGGAACTCTACTTTGTTCAGACGGAATATCAATTGGCTGACATCTTTACCAAACCCTTGCCAAGAGAAAGAGTTAATTTCTTGATCGATAAGCTAGGAATGAGAAGCATGTCTCCGAAAATGCTAAAACCTCTAACAGAGGAAGAGGACGAGTAAAGGTTGTTACTCACGGTATATCCTGTATCATATGTACATAAGAAAACATAAAAACTCAAAAATATTTTCTTTTAATATAGATTTTTCAAAAACATAATAAAAAAATCAAAAAAATATAAAGATATGTATCTCTGGCATGTCTTCTAAAAATCAATAACATTTACGGCCTTAGAAATGTCATTTATTAATGATACGAGGCTGTAAATGAAGTTCGAGCTAAAGTTCAAAAGATTTCAAAACATGCCAAAAATGGCTTGCTATTATTTCGGATAACAACCCGGTCATCATCTTAAAGGTAAGTATTTCAAAAAGGAAACTTGACCTCATAACGGGAATTTATGCTCGGGCATGGTCTACTTTATGACCATGCAAAGGCTTGTGATTACTTTGCATCACAACCCATGCTTCCTATATTTCATTAGTGTATGTGTCAGTGCGCTTATGTGTGAAAATAAGAGAAATCTTATGTAATTGGTGTTTGATTTTTCAAAATAAAACAATAATTCATCAAAAAATGCTTTTAAAAGACATTTGACCACTCAAACAACGACTGCAACTCTTTAAATAGAAAACGGGTCATTGTTTGAGGGGGAGAGAATGTCAAATATCTTCTTTATAAAGTTAGTTTGTGATAAAGGAAAAGGTTTTAAACAATAACGGGTCAACAATTAAAGGGGAGTTAATTAAGTTTAGCTTATGTGAGCCTTAACTGTTATGTGTTTATGCCTTTAGGGAGTATATGAGCAAATATAAGTTTCTAGGTATGCTTGTTAGAACATTAGGGACTAAATGTGCCATATTTTAAACTTAAAAATGCCTATTAGATTTATATATAAAAATGCATAAGATATTAAACTAGAGGGGGCAAAAGTGTCAAAAAACAAAATTTGTTTTATAACACTTTCACCCACCCCGTCTTTTTCACTTACAAACACACACTTAGCAAAACTTTTCCCTCCTCCCAACCCATTTGAAATCGCCAACTCTCATTCTCCATTTCCAGTGATTATCAAGCGAAAGGTATAACTTGAAACTCGTTCCTCAATTCCTAAACTACATATATCTCAAAGGAATTAACGTTTCATCTACGATTGATCTCAAAAACCCTAAATCTTGAATTAGGGTTAGTCAAAATCAAAAGTGATTAAAATATCAAATTAAATGAGGGGTTTTGTTTGTTTAGGTGTGTAAAACACTCACTTAAAATAGTTTTTGATTGGTTAACATATGCTTACGATTTGGTTATTTCTTGTTCTCGAAATTTAGGAGCATAGGGAAATAAGGAAAATATAAGTGGGTTTTGTTTAAGAAAGTGGTCTTATGTATTCTTAAATGTGTTTAAACCTATAAACCTCATCCTTGTTTGTAGTTTCTTGTAGGAATGCATTAAAATGAATAAATATGCTCGTTTTTGATATTTCTTGATGATTCTTTGGCTAAATGTTGTTATAAATGAACCTAAGTGTTATACATCTGTTAAGTATGCTATTTGAACACTTCTTGATACTTAAAATTTCATGTATATGAAAAAATATGTTTGAAGGCGAGTTATCAACTGCCTATGTGAGGCGAGTTAACAACACCTTCACGAGGCGTGTTAACAACTCCCTTCAGAAGGTGAGTAAACAATTCTATGTAGGAGGCGATTTATCAACATGATTCAGAAGGAGAGTTAACAATTCTATGTAGGAGGCGAGTTATCATCATGATTAATAAGGCGAGTTAACAATTCTATGTAGGAGGCGATTTATCAGTCCTCTATAGGAGGCGATTTAACAACCCTACTTAGGAGGAGATTTAACACTCCTCAATAGGAGGCGATTTAGCAATAGATTTTAAGGATTTTTAAGATTGAATTTTTTCGAAAGGTAATTTAAAACTCAAGTTAGGTAGCTAATTAAAATTGGTTAATTTAGCAATCTAAACAAGTTAAGTAGGCTATATATCAAAGTTCAACAAGAATATCTAAACATGTTTTAGGTTACCTTTTTCTCTACAAGTTAGTTTGAATAGGATTCCAAAAAGCACAATTTTAGTTGTCTTAATGCCTTTCACATTATGCCCAATTAAGTTGCCCTTCGAATGATTAGATCTTATTCAAACATGTTAAATGCCTTAATGAGCATAATCATTAAAATGATATCACAACATGAATCAAGCTTAAGTTTTCAATAATCAAAGGCCTTATAGTGTGTTATATATAAAATTGGTTATATGTATAAACTATATTGGTCAAATCTTAGCAAAATCATGAATACCACTCAAGCTCAACAGAAAGCCCTTGTTGATGCTCTTGTTGCCCTGGCGGACCATCTTGAGTTCGGGAAATGCAACATGAGACTCAAAATCAGACATCAAACCAAAAGAAGCTACATTTCAAGTGGTGTTGGATGCTCTTGCACTCACTCCTTTCTACCAAGCATTCCTGATCACTGCAGATGTTCTTGCTATTTATATGCAAGAATTTTAGGCTTTAGTTTCCGTTCATAAGTCATCCATCAGATTCACGATAAACAAGAAGAAAGTCTCTCTCGATGTTGATATGTTCAGATAAATTCTTTAGTTTTACCCTAATATTCCAGGACAAAAGTTTGAAGATCTCCCACTGGAACATGATATTCTCTCTTTCATTAGAGATCTTGGGCACTCTAGAGATATCATTTATCTCACTGATGTGAATGTTAACTACTTACATCAACCATGGAGAGAATTTGCTACTGTCATCAACAAATGCTTAAGTGGCAAAGAAACTGGAATGGACAAGATTCGTCTGTCCCGTGCTCAAATCCTCTAGGGTATGTTCCATAAGAAGAATATCGACTATGTGTATCTACTCTGGGAAGATTTTCTGTTCCAGATAGAGAATAAAGAAGCTAAGAAGACCAACAAGATGTCATACCCTAGATTCACAAAGATCATCATTGATTGCTTAATGTCAAAGGATCAGTTTATTTCGAGGAGAAACAAGATGTTCTGGCACACTGATCGAGATGACACCGTGTTTACTTCTATGAGATGTATCTCCAGACATGAAGATACTCAAGTATATGGTACCATTCTCCCAAAGGAATTAACAAACCAAGCAATGTTGGAATCCAAAGCTTACCAGACATATTATGCTTTTGCTTCTGGAGAGAAAGCTCCGAAACCAAAGTACATTCGAAAGAAAGCTAATTCAGACACATCTTCCAAGAAGAAGCCTGTTCAAGCTACTAAAGGTACCAGACTTAAGACTTCAGCTAAAGTGGCTAAATCTGACATAAGAAGAAACCTGCAAAGATGCCAAAAGCCAAAGGATTAAATGCATTATTTGAGGCTGCATTAACTGAAGCTGAACAAATGAAGCTGGCTACCAAAATAAGCAAGACT
Organism: Tanacetum coccineum; assembly: GCA_026074375.1. Lineage (NCBI taxonomy): Eukaryota > Viridiplantae > Streptophyta > Magnoliopsida > Asterales > Asteraceae > Tanacetum > Tanacetum coccineum. Next base: position 46,552 of record BQNB010033279.1, read on the forward strand.
CAATTTCACATCTCTTACGTAAGTGGCTTAGGTGATGGAGTTGACATTTAGTCAAAGGTTCCTGATAAGCAACAAGAAAAAGTCACTGGTACAAATAAAGGAGCTAGTGTCACACCAGAGGTTCCTAATGTACCCAAATATGACTCAGAGAGTAAAGAAGAATCTTGGACATTTAGTCAAGATGACGAAGATGCTGAAGAAGAGTCAGACTTGAATGATGACAGTGAAGAAACTGAATCAGATAATGACGGAGATGATCTTACTCATCCAAACTTGTCAACTTATAAAGCGGATGAAGATGATGAAGAAGAAGAAAAAGCAGATGATGAAGAAGTGTCTTCTGATCAGAGAGTGTCAACATCACCAGACTATGAACTTACTGAAGAAGAAAAATATAAAGAGGATGATGATAAGGATAAGGAAGGTGAACAGGAAGAAGAAAAAGATGATTTGTACAGAGATTTGAATATTAACCTGGAAAGAAGTGATGCTGAAATGACTAATGCTCAAGCATATCAAGACATAAAAGATACTCATGTGACACTAATAACTATGCCTCCAGTAGTGCAACAGCAAAGTTCTTATGTTTCATCAGAATTGGTGTCAAAGTTCATTAATCCTTCTCCAGATACAAGCATTGACTCATTCTTAAATCAAGACACTCAGACAGATACTCTCGTCAATGTACTAGTTTTAGTTGCTGCAGAGACACCTTCTTCTATTACAACAATTCCTCAACCACCTATTCCCAACATTCAACCTCTACAACAAACACCAACTTCCACAACAACAACAACTAATCAAATAATGACTTTGCTAGAAATTCCTAACTTTGCATCCTTATTCCAGTTTGATCAAAGGGTATCCGCATTGGAATCTGAAATGTTTGAGTTCAGGCAAACAAGTCAATTTGCTGAAGCTGTCTCTTCAATTCCGGGCATTGTTGATACGTACCTTGCTTCCAAGATGAAAGAAGCAGTGGATGTGGTTGTTCAGCTACAAATAAACAAGCTCAGTGAAGAAGCTCATGCTGAGAATCAAGAATTTCTTAATCAGATAGACTCAACTATGCAGGAAATAATTAAGGAGCAGGTTCAATCTCAAGTCTCGAAGATCATGCCAAAGATTGAAAAGTACGTAACAGAATCTCTGGGAGCTGAAGTGTTTGTTAGATCAACCAATCAACCTCAAAAGACTTACGCAGTAGCAGCTTCACTGTCAGAATTCGAACTTTTTTTCCCTGAAACCATGAATATTTAAATCAATTAATATCTAAAATATCAAGAGATTTGACATTTTTGATAAGGGGAGAAGATGTGATTAAAATATATGATTAAAAATGTGATTTTAAGATCTCAAGTGTACGCTATCCCATATATGTGCTAAACTCTTTCGATTAATCGTTACACATATAAAGGGGGAGCAAATGGTTACGTATTGGCAGAAATGTGGAAGTACTAAAGACCGATTATTTAAATTACTATATTAGAGTTTTAAGGTGGTTAAGTTTAGGTATTCATTCCCATGATCCAGCCAGAACCGGAGGGATCTACCCAGGGATATTCCACTAGATAGTGTAGTAGTCCTTAGGTATGAAAAAAGGAGTAAAAGTAAGAATAAGGGAAAAGTGCCGACTAAGATGGAGCTAGTACTAGAACAAACCCAACAAGGTACTAGCTATGAAATCTCGGTAAGCACTGAAGGGGTTGAAGAATTAAAAGAAAAGTTAAGATACAGGGTGAAAAGCAAGAAGCCCTCCTTACACTTAGGCAGAAACCGGGTTAATACATATGCTGTCAAGAATCACAAAGATGATTGCTGACATTGAAGACTGACATCATGGACCCAGTGATGCAATGCACAACCCTCCTTAGCCACTCAGAATCTCTCAAAAGATTTCTAATTCATTTCTCACGGATATTACACGCATTTCTATCAACTTCTCACTCGAGTTATAGTTGTATTAAAAAGGTAACCGTCTGCTCCAGCCTTCGATCACTAAACCAAAGTGGCACTATTGATTTACAGGCCAAAAGAGATCAACTATAAATCCTCCTTAGACACTTGTAAAAAATATACTTGCTAATTACACTTCTTCCACGACACATACCTAGAACATATAATAGCAAATATACTTGATTAAGTACCAAAAGTTCACGAGAAATGATCAAATAAATGCAAATAACGCCGCCGAAAACATGTATAATTTAGGCGTTATCAAATCCCTCCACACTTAGCTATTGCTTGCCCTCAAGCAATTAAAGCGAGAAAACAAGATCATTTATCGTGACGTGGAGAAAAAATCATTTTAGCATTAACAAGTGTTTACCAGTTTTATAACTTTTCAGGCATAGACATATAACAGAGCACCTCACATAGGGAAAGTGTTTGTTTTTGAATTCACACGAGTCACTCAGATAGGGTTTTATATTTGTGAAGTCACTCAATTGCACAGACATAATCTAGGTCGCTACCATATGCTTGTACTAGACACATAAACATGCCCGTTGCGGCGTGAGCACCTAGACAAAAATCTCAAAGAGGCAAAACGTGATAATGATGAGGGTGAATAACAGATACTTGATTCCATGTGCCAGAAATTTGCCTTATACTTCGAACTTTATTATTTATTTATTTTTTCTCTTTTTTTTGAATACTGCGATAACTAAGGCTTGCACAAACTTCTTCTTCATTGAGCACATTTTTTTTGCTCTTGGGATACTTCGGGAATCTCAACACTAAAAGCGAGTGCTGCAGATACATGATTACATAGGGATTTATTTCACCTCTTATCATACGACTTTGTCTATAAATTAACCTCACTACGGTCTAGTAAATGATGATCAAGCACAAGTTTAGGAGCTACTAAATTACCGGCCCACTCATATAATTTTCAACCAATACCAATGCTCTAGAAAAGGCAATAAAACCACATATACACATCCATAACGATGGAATAGATACACATGATTGCATTCAAACCCTAACTCGAACAAGCTAAAGGCAAAAATTATCTTGGGTACCAAAGATGGATACCCGAATTCTTTAAGGCTAAAATTCTCACAATTTTAGTGGGTTAATTTTGTGCTAGTTAAAATGTCAATCCGATTGGATTTGCCTTACTAAGTGATACGCTTATAAAATATACTAGTATAATATTTCAACAAAAGCAATTAAGAAAATTCTCTAAGGAAAATTCACTCTTTAAAATATATATAATATATAATATACGTATGTTTTACCAGAATGTATGATTTTCCGGGTCGTTTTCCCAACGATTTGAGAAATTGAAACCTCGCTTGATATTGGATACCGATTTGAATGGGTTCGAAGATTGATGGGGTTTTTTATAACTACTTAATTCAAAACAAGCAATTAAGAACAATTAAAGTACTTAACAAATAACGGGAAACAAATAAAACGCGACAATTAGGCAAGTAAACTAACTTTAACTCCTAAAAATGTAAACCAAATTTCTAAACCTAAGATAGGACAAAAGAAAATTTTAGAAAAGTCTAAAATAACATAAAAACTCAGAAAACTATTTTTAACTATTTTTAAAATTAAAATCCTATTTTTAAAATTTAAAATAAAAGCTCAAAAATGAAAATTAAGATCTAAAAAGTGTAAAAATGATTTTACTGAATGTAAACCTAAAGCTATTTTTTATAAAACTAAAAACTATTTTTTTGTATTTTTCTGAAACTTTTTACTATTTTTTTATTGAATTTTTAATTTTTAAACTTACGAAAATTGATTAAAAATAAAATTTAAGCTGGAAAAATCTAAAAAATTCAGGATAAATCTTAAACACTAGCAGGAACACAAGAAAAATAAGAAAAACCAAATTGCTAAACAAATAAGCCCTCAAATGAGCTTATATGGCTATGGCTTATTAATGAAAAGGGAAAGTAAAACGTGTACAAGTATTTGATGGAAAGAAACTATGATGGATGAGCTATTGTAGCAAACTGGTTAACATGTATGGCTTATAAGTGTGAGGTCGTGGGTTTGAGTGTGGGCAACCCCTTTTTGCTCTTTTTGTTTATTTTTAACTTTTATGAAAAACTAAATACTAGGACTTAAAAAGGACAAAAAATTAAGCTATTTTAATAAAAGAGACCTAAGCTGAAACTAACTAATAAGCTCAAAAATAGCTTATCAAAAAGCTGTAACAGAAAGTGGACTTTAAAGCTCACTTTTACTTATCTACTTGCAATAAGCTCAAATTAAGCTCAATTTCAGAAACAGAAGTAGTTCTATAAAACCTATAATGTGTTTTAACTAATTATGAAAAGTTTTATAGCTCAATAACACTAGAACCTATCTGAAATTGAATGACAAAATGCTAAACTCAGGAATAAGCATGAAAATCACAAAATCAGTTTAAGCTCAAAAACTTAATAAGCAAATCTAGAAGCTAATCTCTTGGAAACTTACTTAACAACTATAAAACTATAAAACTAAATGAAAAGATCTATTCTTATAAGCTAAAAATTAGAATTTAAAAGCTACTTTAATCTACCTACTGTTTTTGGTTTTTTTGGTTTTTAGTGACTTTTAAAAGCAAGATTAAACTAGCAAAATAAGCTGGAAATGGAAATTAAGCCCTATTCTATATTAGGCTGAGACTACTCTATATCCTACTTGAATTTTAAAATCTAAAACCTATGATTACCTAGCTTGAACTTAAGCCAAAAGTGACAGTAGGAACTCCTTAGTTCCTACTGATGCACTTTGCACAAGTGCAAAATTATAGTGCAGGTTGCCTAAGGGGTGATCCTGCACTAAGACACACTCCAATTTAGTACAAAAATACAATGCAAGCAAGATCTAAGCCTTGGAGGGCTTAGATCCTATTTTTACAAGCTTAAGGAATAGGTAAAAGTACCCTGGTGCAAAGCTATTTTGAAAACTAACCTTTAAAAACTATTGTACTGATGTTTGAAAATGATTTTAAAACTGACCCAAGCAAAATTCACAACTTATCTTGACTTTTGATGGTCAAACTCAGCTTATGCCAAACACCCCTTTAGATTATTGACAGATTTGAAAAGCTTCATGAAATGAAATCTATTTATCAAGAGCCTAACACCAGATGATTTTTAGCTTATAACAAACCTAATTAACTCTAATTAACAACTAATTAAGCAATAATCTAATTTTCTACTATTTTTGGTTTTTTAAGACTTATATGACAAATTATATAAGAACTATGATTTAGACTAAGAAAAATCAAAAACAGATGAACAATTAGGACTATTATGCTATATGATCCACAAATAAGCACTAATAAGCTAACTTAATAAGCAAATAAGCAGATCTAGGTTGTTTAAGCACTAATAAGATTAATCAAAGGTTGTTTAAGCTATATGATCCACAAATAAGCACTAATAAGATTAATCAAAGGTTGTTTAAGCTCGAAATTGTTAGCATTAATTGGTGGAACAACTATTGCATCTTCATACCCCTCGATGGGTGCTTGTAACATTTGGGTCATCATTCGATTATCGGCCATTGCAACAATGTTTTGATCGACGATTGGTTCTTCTAAATCAAAATTTTCAACAACAACCGGAGGAGTTTGTTGTTGACGACGTCTTCGAGATTGCGAACGAGTGCGCATAAAAAGAAAAACTAAAAATAAAAAAAGCAAAACTTTACACTAATTTTTTTTTACAATGAATTTTAACGGTTACACGAAAGAGACTTAAACCAATTAATCAACTACTTCACGGTAGCTGGTATGTGCTTAATTACACATATCTTTTTCCATTAAAAACGGACTTAAATGACAAAAAACAAACAAAAATTGCCAAATATATGTTTGTTTTTGCATTTGTATTGTGCAGAAAACGGATATTCAGAAAAGGACGAAAAACAAAGCCAAAAACGACAAAACTGGGCACGGAA
>BQNB010033280.1:0-52463 GCA_026074375.1 Tanacetum coccineum
ACTATTTATTTGCAAGGCGTATCAAGAAGGGTTTGAGGTTCATACTCTATAATATCCCGGATATCTTGCAATTAATTAGGAAGCGCGAATGGTCTAGGGTTTGAATGGTTTTGAATCATTCTTTAATCTTTTCCCGTGATAAAATTAGAATTTTTTAGATTTGAAAACATGAATTGAATCGTCAATTTGTTTTAAGGTGTATTGTCACTAAGTTATACACAAAGTGGTATAGAAAATTAAGTGATACACCGTAATAAGTAACTTAATTGAGTAAAGTTTTTATTAAAATTAATGATACGAAGATGTATGCATGCTTCTTCGTACATATTTGTCACGACAAATAGAAATACCCTTTCAAATAAGTTGTTGCCATCCAATTTGTAAGAACACTTGCAATTGCCTTTTACATCACGCGAAACGTATGTAGATTGCAACCCCAAGGTGATTATACACTTGTCGTGAGACGTTGGTGTTACATAATCACAGTTGTTGATTGGACGACTTAATCGGGGTAAGATGGTGAGACCTTATGCTCGAGGCATAGATGTGATGAAACATGCTTACTAGTATATTAATGTAATAAAGTAAGTCTCATAATGTTCTAGGAATTGGACCGGTGGCAATTATTGATCGCCAGTTACCTTTTGAATACACCATTGCTAGCAGATTAAGTGATGTGATGGTGGTATGTCAAGTTGGATCCTAGACCTTAGAAAATTAATCGTTTATATTTAAACATGGGTAGTTAATTTTCTTCAAGGAGTATTATCGAAAATACTAAAATCTTAAACTTAATATGCTTTGTAGATGGCATTACCTGTTGGTATGTGCTATTTTACACATACCTTTTACCATGAAAAACGAACCCAAAAAGACCAAAAAACATAAAAATGCATTGTATTTGCTTGTTTTGCGAATTGTGTCTTGCAGGTACGGATATATCAAGAAATGGACAAAAGAAAAGACAAAACGGACAAAAACGAGCACGAAAATGAAAGAGCGTGAAAAACCGAGGCCGAAGGCGTACCCTTATTCTACGGACCGACCCGGGCCCATTTTATTAGGCCAGGTCAGCACAACTCCTAACCTAAATAAGCCATAAACCCTAAATCCCTTAAAAGCCTAAGATACAATTATATAAAGAAACCACAAATCACTTGGAAAGCCAAATCCATACCCTACCGAGCCCAATTTTCCTTTATAGACCCAAGACAAACTCATCTTTAAACCGCCAAACGAAATAAAGAAAAGAAAAGAGGTGGGAAGAACAGTTTACTGTTGACCCTCCTTCCCTAACTTTACCCTGCACCAAATTTACCTTGCCTTAATGAAATATAACCTTTCTAGAAGCTTATGACGCATGCAATGACGCATTTGCGAGCCACGCTGGCAATCCCAAGGCCAATCATTGGCTAATTGTCGTTTCGGCTCACCTTTAGATTACATGCTATAAGGAAAGTTTAAGGCTGATTTGATCCTAAGAACATCACCCAAAAGGAGAAGGGTTATTCTAAATAGCGCCTCGTGCTTACCAGCTCCTCCGCTTTCTTGTACGTATTTTTAGAGAGCTACCGTGCACATTTAACTTTCAGTTACCAAAAATATTTTTCTTTCTTATTTTAATTCCTTTTCTTATGAATAATTTTCAAAATCTAAAAATATTCTCCTTTACCCTCAAATCCGTTAATTCTTTTCTTATTATCCTCTATATTGATTTAATTCATCGACCATGTCTTCATATTACCAAAGACCTAGTTGCTACGGTGTTAGGTCCTTTAGACGGTTCACGTTTGTCGACAATGTAATTGCGAAAGGTGTGGAAATATGCGTTATGGAGGAATTTGTTTTCATTGCAAGTATGATACAAATCCGAATTCTCTTAATTTTTCCGACTACCCTCCACAACCCTAGTACGAGACAAATATTTGTGAGTTATGTGGAAACGATGCTCATTATGGTTACGATTGTCAACCTCAAGTTCCGTTTGTTTACAATCAGAACCCGTGTTAGATCTGCGAGCGCGCGCGCCGCGAGTCGATAATAATTTTCCACTAACTTTTACCGATTTCTTTCACAACAAATCTTGTTTCTGAAAACTGCGGGGTCTCACAAATAATTTTCAGTTTCAAACCGATGGACCAAAATTTCTATAATTCTAATTCTTCCAGTTTTGACCAATTTCAACCCCCGCAGTTGCCCGTCATTCATCAATTTCCTCAAGAAATGAGTAAAGAAATTTTGCAAGCCAGAGAAAACTTAATGGAAACTATTCAAACCTTTTTAAAGAAATTTGATCATATACCTCCTGAAGAAAAACCAATGGCTTTCTTGTTAGCTGAGGATAAATTTCTTAAAATTAAGCAAGCTATTGAAGAAGAGCAAAATCAACCAGAGGATATACAAGAATTGATGCTTAAACTTCTTAACGATTTGAAAATTTGTGATGGAATCCTGCTGAAACAAGAAGAGCAGGCAGTTCAGGAAGAACAGGAGGAGCAGGCAGCTCAAAGTTTTATTCTAAATTGGAATTTTCCTATGATTGACGATGATGATGATGAGCATACTATTTTATATAGATCGTCTAAAGCAATCACACCCGACTTACCAACCGAGGAACCCGATAACTCTCTAAGTATGGGGAACGAGCATCTTAGCACTATTCCAGAAACGGAATCGGACAAAGTAATAAAGTCTAGTGTTGAGGACCTTGTTCCAATCCCAAGTGAGTCCAAGGGTATTTTCGACGATATTTGTGTGCCGTTTTGTGATAATGATCACTTTGATGCTGAATTTGGACTTATTAACTCTTTGCTTAGTCGAGATATTTCGATCAACATTTCCTAAGATATATTTTCATCCCGAGGAGTTTTCGCACGGTTGAACTCGATCTTATTGATCCAATTCTACCGGGAATTGATGAAGACAATTTTGATGAAGAAGAAGAAGAAATTGATATTGATATTCTTCGAATCGAGGACGGAATTCTTTATGAGAAATTATTGAATGTCAATCTCTATTGATAGATCGAAAGCATTAGAACTTACGTACCTTCTTCCTTTTGTGCTCAAATATCCCTCCTCTTCTCCTATTCCCGTTGTGGATAGTGACTTTCTTATAGAGGAGGTTGATACATTTCTTGTTTCGGAAGACTCGATACCACCGGGTATTGAGAGTGATTTTGACTCGGAAGGGGATATTATTTTTCTTAACGACTTACTTAACGATGATCCTATTCCCGAGTATGAGCGTTTTACCTTCGACATTGAGCCCGATGCGCCCGTGATAAACAATTTTGATGAGCTTAATGAAGACAAATGTTTTGACCCAGGGGGAGGTGAGATTGTTTTTTCCCCAAATGTTGAAGATGACGATTCCTTCACATTTTTCATTCGGACTTTTCTCCCGTTTCTCACCTACCCTGAGGATTCTCCTTTACTTCTCTCCACCGGGAGTGAAGACCCCATTTTTAACCCCAGCATCTCTGCTTAGAACCGGTGTCATCTCATCGGGATGGAACTTTCGTATGCTTTAATGTTTATCCAAACATTAATGAAAGCCCGATTTGGAGATTTCTCTCCATTGATCCCCAGGACAACTTAATTCGGGGTCGAGTCAAGCTCGTGACTCGATTAACAAAAACAAGTGTTTCTATCTTCTTATCTATTTTTTAACATTTGATGTAAGGAGGCCCGCCTCTTCCTTTCTCGTGTTTCGTGTTTTATGGTTTTTTGTTCCGGATTGCCCGATTGAAGAAATCACGTGCGCGGTGTATTGTCCATGCATCGTCACAAGATCGCTCTCAAATCCTTCGCATTGCTTATTGGGAAATGCCGATATCCTAATCATATCGACTAACGTTTATCTATTAGCATACTTAATAAACGGCTTTAGATTTGCGTAAGGGATCTCTGTTATATTAGGATTACGCATTGAAATTAGTATGGGGGTATCAATCTCACATTGAGGACAATGTGTAGTTTTAGTATGGGGGGAATCTATCGATTTGATTATACCTGCGGCCGTTGTTCTCACGTAACCCGTTTTCCACCAAAAATATGTGATTTGTGTGAAAATAGCAAAAATTTAAAAATTTTGTGCATGATAAAAAAAATGTTAAATGTTGGAATAAAGTTATGAAATAAGTGTTGTAACACAAATAAAGGTGAGAACAAGAAATATTTGTTTGATCCGACCGGTTTATACCTAGCTTATTTCCTTAACATATTTATATCGAGTTTGTTTTGCTAGTCTTATGTTAGGGCTTTCCATATGCCGGAACTCCGAATTATTAGAATTAAGATTGTTGCCAGTCTATGTGACTTGTTAAAGTGCCGATCTTAATTCGCTAAGGCTAAGCATTCGCAAGTCTCTTTCTTAGAGATTTTAAATTACGAAGAACGTAGAAATGATAAAGATCTAGTATAAGTCCATGATTATTAAGCGTATGAATAGTTGGTTTTCTTAAAGCACAATAAGATTAATTGGTCTTTTTCTCTCATTAGTATATGTTTCACTTGTATATGAATAATGATAAATACATAAGTTGTCCCGATTCAAGGAACAAACAAGGGGGGGTACTTTTTTTTAGTAACTTTCCTCATAATTGGAAGACATGCCAATAATTAGTACACAACATCGGGATTCTAATTGCATACTATATATATCATATTAATAATTGCTTTGCTTACTCCTTAAAGAGCCTTCGGGTATATGGGGTAAGTAGAAGTTAATCAGAGATTACTTTATGCCTTAAAGAGCCTAATGGTATATGGCACAAGTGATTAAATTGTACATTTAACCTTAAAAGAGGCCTTAAGGGTATATGGTGTGAAATGATTGAATCATGTTAATAAATATTTGGTTTGTACTTAAAGAGCTTAGGGTAATATGAATGCAAATAATCTCACTTGATTTTATGTCTTAAAAAGAGCCTTAGGGTATAGTGAACAAAAGTAAAGACACGTAGCCGAATAAAAGGCCAAATTTCGTCACACACTCGATGTGGGACCTCATCGTTTTTTCAAGGATAGGGGTAGATAAGCAAATTTTTATCATTCAACCGTCCGCTTAATTTTCGAAATTAATAAATATGCGAAATAAGTCTTAAAGAGCCTTCAGGGAATATGACAAAAATAAATCTTGAAGATACCAATTATAGGAAGAAGGAGAAAAAGTAGTACACAATAGTATTTAAGAGTAGTCCTTAGTAACATGACTTGTATTTGACAATGATCTTGTTTTTAAGCTTAGTATGGAAAAGTGAAAGTTGGGGACGATGAATTTATTTTGCTTGTTCCATGATCCTAAGTATTATCGTAGAATAACAAAAGCATAATATTATGAAGTGTTGAAGTATGGAAAGTTATGAAAAAGCATAAAAAATAGAAAAATGTTGAAAAGGGAAAAACGGGGCTTTTCAGAGCTAATGTTACTTTATCCTTAAGATGATACTTAGCTACTTTCTGAGTAGATTAATCAAGGGGATTGAGATTCTTAATTTTCTAAAGTGTTTATTTATGACAATGCGTGAGACACGACAATACTTAGTAAAGGGGATTTGGTATGTGCTATTTTACACATACCTTTTACCATGAAAAACAAACCCAAAAAGACCAAAAAACATAAAAATGCATTGTATTTGCTTGTTTTGCGAATTGTGTCTTGCAGGTACGGATATATCAAGAAATGGACAAAAGAAAAGACAAAACAGACAAAAATGAGCATGAAAATGAAAGAGCGTGAAAAACCGAGCCCGAAGGCGTACCCTTATTCTATGGAATGACCCGGGCCTATTTTATTGGGTCGGGTCAGCCCAACTCCTTATCTAATTAAGCCATAAACCCTAAATCCCTTAAAAAGACCAAATTCAGTTATAAAAGAAACCACAAATCATGAAAGCCCAATCCATAAGCCCCGAGCCCAATTTCCCTTTTATAAACCCAAGTCAAACTCTCTTTAAACCGGATCAAACGAAATAAAGAAAAGAAAAAGAGGGGGAAGACATTTTTTTACTGTCACTCCGACCTTCCCTAACTTTACCCTAACAATACCAGGTCGTAAAGAATAAAAAGGGGGGTTGGGGTCCCACTAAATTTAACCATGCCTAAAATGAAATTCTAACCTATCTAGAAGCTTATTGGACACATGCAATGAGCATTTTGAGCCACCGCTAGGCAGAACCCCAAGCCAATCAATGTCTAATCATACGTGGAGGCTAATAAACGTTTTGAGATCCATGTGATTGAAAGCATCTATGGATTAATGGTTGAGATCTAAAATCAAGTGTTACAGTCTATGAGCCTAGAAGCTTCACATCACTCACCTATAAAATGAAGCCTCGTCACACACATTTAGACATCTAGGAATAGGAGTACGCTTAGGGTAGATGTAACTTTTAGCTTGTACGTTTTTTATGACCTTTAAATTTTAAGTAATTCCTTCCAAGCTTGTAATCAGTTAATGATTTAATAAAATCAGTTTTATCTTAATTTGTGTTAAATGCCATCTTTTTATGTTAAGCTTTATGGTATAAAAGAAAACATCATAAGCTCCTCATAAGCTCCTTTAAGCACTCTTACTACATCAGCTTTTTATACCATTAAGCTTTTAAAAGCTTAACTGAGCTTATTAGATTGCTCATTTCACCCCAAAAATTTACCTCAGCTTGTTTATGGATGATAAGCCAATTGTGGAAGGGCTTATAGACAATACCAGCTTATCTATGATAAGCGTATCTTAATTCGTAAGCTCTACGAGCAAATTTACATCCCTGTTTAGCTGGGATTAAGGTACACCTCATTTTCTCTTCTTTGTTGCTTAATTTTTGCATTTTCTTATTATTGCTTATTTGAGTGCTTAATTCTGATTCTAGTTGCGTATTGTCTTTTGTTTACTTGTTTAGATAATCTGTTTTTGCTTGTTAATAATTAGATCTATCATTTCTAAGTTTTTGCTAAAACTGTCCTAAATTTCCATAGAAAGTAGCATAAGTAGATAGCTTATTAATCTGGCTTATTTGAGTGGTAAAATTTGCTCATTAGGTTCATAAATGTCTTATAAACATATGGTCTTTAGGTTTCATAAACTAAATTTGAGATTTGAAGGTTTAAAATAAGTTTTAATTTTCTTAAGGAGTGTTTGGCATTAGGTTAAATTTCTAGGTTACAACGTTTTTGGACCTTTAAAATTTTGAAAATCCAGTTTGATTTCATCATTTATATCCTGTTTTAAATCATTAATAGTCCAAGTTTAAATCAATGTTTAAGTGGTATTCGAGTTTTTAAAAGAAGAATTCAATTATGTGGTGAATCCTTAGTTTTAGTATGCATTACATTTGATTTTAAGTTTAGAGAGTTTAGTAGTGTGTTTTCAAGTTCATTTTGCATTCATTTTAAGGTCTATTATCTGGTATTAATAGTTTGAGCACGGTTTCAATCAAGTTTCATAATCCTGTTCTACATTAGACAATATAGCAATCAAGCATTAGTTTTTAGTTGATAAGCTTTCTTTTCAAGCTTCAATTTTAATAAACTCAAGGTTGTATTAATCTTTGATTTTCAATACTTAGATAGTTAGTAGTATAGAGTACTTGAATTTGAGCTTATTCTATTGTTTAGCTACCTTTAATTAGCTTATTTTTAAGTCCCAAAATAGCCAAAAGTCAGTGCATACTGACTTTGTTCAGTTAGATTGTGCTCTTTTTAAATTTTTTTCTAGCTTATTTTCTAGGCAAATTTGCTTAATTCTTGTTTTTATAGACTTCTTTGGAAGTCAAATTGAATCTGTTTTTAATTTTTAGGTTATACGCAATTAGTGTAAGTTGTTTAAAATTTAGCTAAAATTTCCGCAAAAGCAGTTGGATTTAGGAAAGAGCTAAATTGAGTTCTAAACTTTACAGCTTATTGTAGTGCTAAAAGTAAATTTTTGATAGCTCTTAGGATAAGGTTCTTTGCTTGTTTTAGCTTATTTGAGTCTCGTTTAAGCTTTTTGATGTGCTAAAATCTAGTAGTCTTCACTGCTTAGCCTACCAGTACTAACTACTTCAAGTTAGTAATAAGTTGCTGATTTTGTTATGCTTATTCTGTCTTAATTTGGTGCTTGTTTTTTAATTCCTTTTGCTTATTAGTATTGTTAAGTCATTAGTTTTCAGCCTAGTTAATAAAAAATAAGTGCTTATTAAGTTTAAAAGAAAACTTGTAAACAGTTGTAGCCCTAAAAGACCTTTAGTTAGTTAGTTTAACAGTCATTTTATTTAGCTATAAACCTGCTTATTAGTCACTTTCAAGAAAAAGTTCGATTACAAAAGTTAATTATTTCAGGATGTCTATTTTTCTTAAATAATGTTTTCAAAAAATAAAAATTAAACAAAAAAGGGAGTCGCATAGGGTCGACACCTATACCTCTAACACCCCTTACACACAATCAACATATTAACACCTTAAAAAGCACCACTCTCAACCAATGGTCCTTGGGTCTTTTTCTTCATAAACCCCTTTTCCTTATTCTTTTACCCTTTGTTTCAAAATAAAACATGTTTTTTGCTTATCAGTATTCTATTTGCTATATTTTCACAACTTATTCGTTTAGCTTTACTTTCCAGATTTAATTTTATTATATTTCGACATAGTTTCAAAAATACTTTTCATAATTTTCCAGATTTTTGGTAATTTAGTTTACTAATTTTATGCATTTATACTTATAAATCCTATTTAAATTCATAATAAAAAAATATAAAAGTCAAAAAATATAATTCTTCTCTCTAAATTTTTATTTTGGTCATTTAGGATATTAGAAAACTAAATATGCATTCGTAGGCCTTAATTGCATAGTTGCTTAAATGTCCGCTTTATTAATGTACGTTTACGTTTCCGTGCTTTATTTTCTAAGTGCTTTAAAAAAAATGCTTTTATTGTTTACTGTTTTTTTTACATGTTTTATTCGATTTCATTAGTAGATATAAAACCAAATTAACATCTTTGAAACCATTCAAACACGCGATCACAACTATTAACCGATTTTTCAATTCGCAGGCCACATCTAGGACAAACGACCCTGAGGTTTTTGAGACAACTTTGGTTAAAAGTTTGTTTCTTAAATCCGACAGAAAATAATTTCTATACTATGATTGTTTACATCCTTATATACTTATATTATATATAGTATGTTTGGGCGTAATCACCTGTCTAATATATAAACCATTCGGCTATCAGGTCGATGTTTGAAAGAGAAACTTTCTGGTTCAAATTTCAATGATTGGTTTCGTTCACCTAAGCTGGTCTTGAGAGTTGAAAAGAAACTATCTGTCATTGAACAACCTATTCCCCCTGCTCATGCTACTGATTCTAAAGCTCAAGTGCTTGCGGAATGGAATACAATATATGATGCTCATAATGAGGTTACTTGTCTTATGTTTTGAAGTATGACTCCCGAACTACTTAGATAGTTTGAAAACTCCTAAGCTTATGAAATGCATCAGGAGCTTAAATCCATGTTTGAGAAACAAGCTGGAGTGGAGCGGTTTGACCTAATCCAAACTTTCCATGCTTGCAAACAAGAGGAGGGAAAATCAGTTAGCTCATATGTACTTAAGATGAAAGGTTATATGGAGCAACTGGACCATCTTGGTTATGTGCTCCTACAAGATCTTAGTGTATGGCCTTACTAGTGACTTTGCTGGATTTGTAGGAAACTACAATATGCACAACATGGAGAAGACAATTAGTGAACTACATGCTCTGCTTATTGAGTATGATAAAGGTTTACCTAAAAAGGCTGCTAGACCATAAGTAATGGCGATTCAAGGTGGTAGAATCCAAAAAGCTAATAAGAAATTGCTTAATGCTAAAGGCAATGGTAAAGGAAAAGACAAGGGAAATGATAAGCCAGTTTATATCCCGAAGCCTAAAAATCATAAACCTTCTGCTAAAGAGCACCCGACAAAGGTTGACGCCTGCCACTACTGCAAAAAGGTGGGGCTGATGACATCAAATAACATTACTTTTATTGTATCATTTATCCCATGTAAATAACCTATTTAGTTTAATTATTGCAAAGAATTGTTACTTAATCGTTTGTATTTGAGAATTGTAGTAATTATGGAGTACTTGGTGAAGATTAGCAAAAAGGCACGCATTCTGGAGCTTAAACGAAGACATTTGAAGATTACTATTCTGACATCCAATACGCCGTATCCATGAAAGAAGATACGGCATATATGTGCCTGCACTTCACAAAAGACCACAAGGAAACAAGATCCAATACGCCGTATCCAGGGAAGACCAATACGCCGTATTCAAGAGATAGAATGTGAATATTCTGGAAGATATCAAACGTGGTTCTTACTCCAAGAAACCCCCGATACGCCATATTGACCTCAGTCAATACGCCCTATCGACCTTATTCTAGACCTTATAAATAGAAAACCTAAAACCGGGTTTTCAGTGTGCTAAATCATATTTTCGATACCTAAACCATAAAAGTCGATTTTCAGAAGAGAAGAAGAGCAGAAGAGGTCTTGCAACGTAATTAATTCCATAGGAAACAACTTGTAATCTCCTATACTCTTGTAATCGTTCAGTTTTTGGTATCATTCGTTAACTCGGTTAGTTTACCTTGGCTAAATTATTACTTTTGTATTGATTATGACGCTTGAAGGCTAATACCTTCGGGTATTAGCCATTATTATGAAGATCTAAATGTTTGGTTTGTTTATCTCGATTGCTTAATTTATTGTTGATTTCTTGTTTATGTTTATCAGTTTATATTTGTTTACGTGCTTTTGTATGCGACCTATCATTCAACTGAATCTAGTGATACAGACCAAGTAATCTAGATGTCGGGATGGCTCTCCATATAGTGATTTATACATCTAGACCAATAGGATCACAAATAATAACCTATCTTTGCCCTTAGATTGCGAGCTTAGTTGGACCGACAGGTGACCCTTGGGATCAACGAGTACGTTCTCAATTAATTGGTAAAGACTTGGTTAGTGGACTACTAGTGTATGAATTGCCTTTAAGCAGTAAGTGGGTAAAGTCTCTATGAGCTAGGGTTTAACAAGATCACCATTGCTTTAATCCCTAAGATAGATTATAATCAGCAAATAAGGATGTTTTATGCGGATACGTTTAATTGTGACAGAATTCTTCATATCTAGGTCTTAGGAAGAAGTACCGCCTAAGTCTTAAGAATGATATGCCGCCTCGAGATAAGTAATCATTGCACTAAATAAACAAACCAACGTTCTGATTGGATTAATAATGGTTAATACAGTTTTCTTATATTTGGCTAGACCGCTCTTTTATCTTCTGTTAATTTGCTTACGTGTGTTTTAGTGTCTTAAGTTGATTTTAGTCACCACAAAACCCGTGCCAGTCTCTCAAGCTGAAAACCCCCCTTATCCATTAGATTTAGGATTAACATAGGTTTAGCATATGTTTAACATAGAATAGAATTAACTTAGTTTAGATAACCAAAATATTAATAAATTGAAAGATTGTTTCTCGCTCTTAGTGATCGACACCCTACTTACCACGAAACTCCCATCGACCGGGTACACTGCCCGTTAAAGTGTTATTTTTGGTAAAGTCGGAATAAATGAGAGATTTACCTCGCTTCAAGTGTTTGACCCCCTACTTACCACGAATCTACCACCTGACCGGGTACACTGCCCGTTAAAGTGTTGTTTTTGGTTAAGTCGGGAAAATATAAATTTAAACTTGAAATCTTAAAAATATAACACCACACAAAGACACATTAAGTTTTTAGGCCACATTTCTTATCGGGGAGTGATAAAATTATCTGGATTTTTATTTTTTGTTTTGGTCTTTTACATTAGATTAGATCTAACCCTTAGGAGTAGTGTTAATTAGATTAGTGTTTATTCTTGTATATTTTATATATTTTGTATATTCGTTAGTTTAATTGTTTGCTTGTAAATTTTTGTGTTTAATTTAATTGTTTTGCTAATACACTATTCTGGCGATAACCCGATCACTGAGTTTCCACTTCCATTAGATACGGCGTATCCAACTTTCTGTCCAATACAAAGTATGCATTCAACTGATTAATACGGCGTATTCACTTTCATTGGATACGGCGTATCGATCATCTGTAACAGAATCAGAACCTTAGTTTTCGTATTTGATTTTCGTGCTAAATTTTTTCTATCTTTCTTCAGAGCAAATCCTGTTGATATTTTTACCCTTGTTACAGGAAATTCTTATAAGAGCTAGTTGATTGAAGAAGTAATGGCGGATATGGGAAAGAAGTCAAGTATGAAAACATTTGTGCCTAATGACAAAGCAGATTACTATTCCAGGATTACAAGTCTTACAGTTAACGGAAAAAATGCTTATGAACTAAAAGGGAAATTCTTGAATGATCTGCACAACAATGCTTTTTGGGAACTAACCGGGAAGGACGCAGTTGGCATTATTGAATACTTACCTGAGATTTTTTGGACCCAATCCAAATTACCCAATGTAGATCACTGATAACTATCAGTTGTTGTTTTCCCAATTCATTGGCTGGAGGTGCACGGATGATGGTTTGATAGGAACCAGAGGAATCAATCATTGTTGGTCGATTAACTGCCTAAAATTTTTTAGGAAATACTACCCGCCTTCTCGCATCGAGGGAAATAACACTCTCTTAATAAAATGGGACCCGACCAATCCAAGATTCGAAGGCTGGTTGGCTACAAAGTTCGTAAACTATAAAACAATGGATATATTCACCAAAGGAGCTTTGTGGGATTATTGGAAAATGGGCGGTGATGAAATTGAGGTATCTGACAATGAATCTTCTGATCTTGAAGAATACAGGAGTGATAAGGAAGAAACCACCAAAAATTTTAAGATTGAAACTGATGTTTTTGAATACGAGACACCTCTCTGCTTGGCATTCAATGAATTTAATTACCTTCTCAAAGTAGATCCGGACTTACTTACAAAAGATATTATGGGGTTTAAAACCTATGAAGATTACAAAGACGATTGGATCTATGAATGGAACAAAGATATACCATGGGTTGATGAGAAACCATGGACTGAAGCTGGAGTTTGGACAAAACCGAAACCAGTCAAACATACTTGCAAGCCTTTCAACTATAAAACTGGGTGTTCAGAATGGCCAACCTGTAGTTGGAGAGAGGATGGTTATTGTAATGGAGGAAATTTGCCCGGTGCTTACCATATTGGAAACTCACTCCATTACCAAGACCTTGAATGGTATGAGGCTCTAGAAGATAGCGAACTAAAAGATGAAGCTTTAAGGAACAAAGCTATCATGGAGGGCTTGATCAGTGATGATGAATCATGCAATGATTGTTGGAAAAGATGGAAGAGCCATGAGATTTACTACCATAATTATGATGAAAGAGAATGTGAAAACGAAACTCATGAAGAAGGACATGAGTTATGTAGTATCAAAACTCGCGAGGTGCCGGTTTGCCAAATAAAAAGATACAAGATGATCAAATATTCGTTCAATGATGAAGAAGAATATGTTGCTGTAAAAGAAGACGAATACGACGATCTTACAATCACAAGTGAAGAGGCGTGCCGAGCTTACCAGGAAATCTTTCGGATGATGGACGAAGGGTGGATGGTTACGCGCACCGAGTGAGAAGCTGAAGAAAAGTCTAACTTAAAGACTTCGCTGTAAACAAAAGTGCTTCCCGGGAGACAACCCGGAATGTTATTTAATTTATGTGGCTTGTCTTTCCTCGACATCATCGTCGTATCAGCTTCCATACCATATGGCGTATTGATTGTCTGGACGTTATCAGTCTTTACTTTTTATGCACTTTAAAAACATTATTGTCAGTTCTGTCAATACGGCGTATTCATGCACATGATACGGCGTATTCAACAGACTGACCCGTATTTAGATACTTTTTACAGGTTTCTCAATACGGCGTATTCCAGTTTATGGATACGGCGTATCGATCTCATGTATAGTTTTGTTTAGTTTAGTTTAAATTAACCGTAGGTACCAAGATAGGAATACACGTTTTTCCTATGTTTTAGACAGGACCTTGGAAGCAAAGAAATATCGACGAATATTGGTGGAGAATTTACAAATCTGGAGATTTTGAAGTGTTGGAGTCTTGAAACTTCAAGTCGGCTGTTCAACACAATCTTGCTAATAAACTTAACATGGATAATCTACCGGTCAAATATCAGGGGAGTTTCTCATTCTAATTCTTTTTAATTCTCGTATTTAATGTTTTATCTATACAACGAGGACGTTGTATAATTCAAGTGGAGGGATGGAATTAGAATGTTTACTTGTCCTATTTTTCACACTAAAATGCTTAAATTATGCTCAAATTTAAAAAATTTCAAGCATACTTTTGTGAAATTACTTGATACATAACCCACACACAATAACCCTTGTTAGATATTGTGAGGATTTAACCTTATCCGTTTCTAAATGTTTACCCAAATTCTACAAAAATATGAGTGTGCCGGTGATGTAGTAGACTTTAGAACTTGGCTTGGTATATCTATTCGAGACTGCAGTGTTGAGTACTATGGATTTAGATGGAGTAACCTGTTTAAATTGGTAAATTTTAGGATTACACCCAAAATGCCTTTACATGTTGTATATTAACTAACTACACTGGTTAGTTAACCCCCGTATAAACCCTTTGTTTACTCTCACTTTTAGAGTAAGATACCCCTAGAACAACCCGTAGAGCCAATCCTTTAGGAAATACACCAATTGTTTGTTTTGTTACACCTTTACACCTTAGCCTACCCTGTTAGATTAAGTTTATTTTACAGTTGCTAGTTGCTTAAAGTGTAAAGTTTGTATTTTACAAGTCTTGTGTCAATTTTGGTACGGTTGGAAGAAATTTGCACATCGCAAATGGGAATGTATATTATAGTCAAAACTCATGTATTTTTGCTACCATCACAATTATTGGTACGTCCCGAAGAATGAAAAAATACCGAAGGAATTATCCAGAATTATTATGATCGTGAAGATGGTGAAACTACACCGAGTTTCGTAGTAGAGTGTTAAAAAAATCAAAAAAATTAGAAAAAATGTAAAAAAAAGAGAAGGAAAGTTTGAAGATAATCGTTTCGCAACTACCGAAGGAATTACACGAAGGATTGATTATTCGTTAATACAAATCGACGATTGACGTTATGTATAAAGTGGAAGATATCACCACTTGCCTTGTAAAGTATGTAAAGTATGGGATGATTGGGAAGTTGACCGTTACGGGAATGCTAACTTAGGTTGTTGTTTTTATCAATGATCAAGACGTTGTAAATAGTTGTGTCTTTATCATGGTAACGGTCGGGAAAAAGTTTCTAGCAACTTGTATTTTAGACTTAATCTATTTGTTTCGTAACTTTTTATTTAACAACAAGTATTAATTCTCCCCCTTTCCCTAATCATTAACCATGGGATTTACGCGAAGAGGATTGATCGATCGTGCAATTTCTATTCCGGTCATTATGGCATGTAATGCAAGTTCTTAGACTGCCTTGTTGGTTTAATACCTATTGGTGAAAGTTAGAAATATGCCTACCCTATAATCATCTTTCTTCATCCTAACCGTTGGTTAATTTCGAATCGAAGAAACTGAAGGATGTGATTGAACACTCATGTCTAGTCCGTCGTTACAGCCATGTATGTGTGCTTCTGCTGCCTTGTTGGAGTGGTACTTTTTGTGGAAGATTGTAGAATGATCAACCCTACGCCTTATCTTAAAAACCCTTATTTACCTTTATAAACTTGTTACTCCTTCAGCTTTAGCGGTGAGATGCGCTGGTATCTTTTGCCAAGCTTATTAAATAATACTTGTCATGACCCCGCGAGCAATGGCGGGAATTAGTTACAGGTTACCCACACAATCAGATTATTTGAGTGATTTGATGTGTTTTTATCTTTCTATTTCGTGAAAGTTTTGGTTTGTGTACTGTTAATAAGATCAGAAAATGCTTTAAACGGAAATATCCTTAGGGATACATTTCTAAAGGCTACTTGAGGACAAGTAGGATTCAAGTGGGGGATATTGTGATTGACATCACAATAACATCTATTTATACAACATTATCCATATATTTACCCATTTTGTATAATTATTGCAAGAATCTTACTTAATCGTTATATTTGAGAATTGCAGTAGATATAGGCGTACTTGTTGGAATATTAGCAAAAAGCGGCTAGCATTATGGAGCTAAAAGAATATAAATATGCAAGATTTTTAAAACCCCTATCTAACAAACCAACTACTTCGTATCCATCAAGGAAGATACGGCGTATCCGTGCCCGCACTCACCAAAGACCATAAAGGAATGAAGATCAATATGCCGTATTCAGAAGAAGTCAATGCGCCGTATTGAAGATATAATATGTGAATATTCTGGAAGATATCAAACATGGTCCCTACAATAAGAAAACCCCAATACGCAGTATCCAATCCGTTGGATACGCCGTATCGAACCGACTTCCAGACCCTATAAATACAAAACTCAAAAACGAGTTTTAAGTGTGCTAAATCATATTCTCGATACCTAAACCACAAAAGTCGATTTTCAGAGGAGAAAAAGAGCAGAAGAGGTCCTGCAACGCATTCTAATCCATAGAAGACAGCGTGTAATTCCATATACTTTTGTAATCATTCAGTTTTTGGTATCATTCGTTAACTTGGTTAGTTTATCTTGGCTAAAACAATTACTCTTTTTTTAATTATGATGTTTGAAGACTAATACCCTTTGGGTATTAGCCATTATTATGAAGATCTGAATGTTTGGTATTGTTTATCTTGATTTCTTGATTTATCATTGAATGCTTGTTTATGTTTATCAATTGTGTAAACATGTTTACGTCTCTTTGTATTCGCGCGATCATTCAACTGGAATATAGTGGAATACGTACAAAGTAACTAGAGCATGGATAGCTCTCCATATAGTGATTTATACATCTAGAATCAGAGGATCACAAATATATCTGCTAAATCTGTGTCCTAGGACACGCTTCGAGCTTAACTAGTTAATTGATATTGCCTTTGTTTATTGAACGTGTGACTAAAAGGTAACCTAATAATTCAACAAATAACCGTTCTAGAAAAATTCTATTGGATATTCTTTGACAAGTGGACTACTAGATGGTATAAAACGCCAGTTAATTGGTAAGTGGGTAAAGTTCACTGTAGCTAGGGTTTAACACCAGAATCCTTGGTTTTTAATCCCTAGGATAGATTCTATAATCAGCAAATATGGATGCTTTAATGCGGAAGCTTAATTGCTGACAAAATTCATGTGGTCTAGGTCCTCAGGAAGCAAGACCCTGCCTAAGTCTAAAGAATGATATGCCACCTAGAGAGTAAGATAATCATTGCATTTAATAAACAAACCACCGTTTCTAGATCGAATTAAAATGGTTAATACAATTTCAATCATAAGGCTCAACCAACTAATTTAACTTTTGTAAATTTGCTTGCGTTGGTTATAAACGTATTTCTTGAGTTGATTGTAGTCCCAACCAAACCGTGCCCAGTCTCTCCAGCAGAAAACCCACACCTTTTTCTAACCTTTTAGAATTAGGATTAGAACAACAAGGAATAACATAGGTTTGACATAGATTAGAATTAAACTTAGATTAAAAAAACCAATAATAATACATAAAAATGAGAGATTTAACCACGCAGTCAAGTGTTTCGACACCTACTAAACCACGACATCCCTACACCAACCGGATGTACACTGCCAGTTTTTTTTAAAAGTCGTTGTTTTTGGTTAAGTCGGCAAAATATAAATTTAAAACTTAAACTATCATAAAAAAACCCCACACAACGACACATCAATGAAACAATATAAGGCCCTTTGAATACTTAAGCTTGATTCATGTTGTGACATCATTCAAATGATTAGGCTCATTAAGGCATTTAGCAATATTGAATTAGATCGAATCATCCGAAGGGCAACTTAATTGGGCATGATGTGAAAGGTATTAAGACAACTGAATTAGTCTTTTTGGGAATCCTATTCAAACTAACTTGTAGAGAATAAGGTAACCTTAAAGCATGTTCAGATATCCTTGTTGAACCTTGTTATATAGCACACTTAACTTTATTAGATTGCCTAAATAACCAATTTTAATTAGCTACCTAACTTGAGTTGAAAACTGCCTTCGGAAAAATTCAATCTTAAAATTCCTTAAAACCATTTCTAAATCGCCTCCTATTGAGGAATTGATAAATCACCTCCTAGGTAGGTTTGTTAACTCGCCTCCTATAATGGATTGATAATTTGCCTCCTTAATTATGTTGTTAATTCGCCTCCTAAGGGGTGTTGTTAACTCACCTCCTTAAGGGGTTTGTTAAATCGCCTCGTAAGGCATAGTTGTTAATTCGCCTTCCACATGATGTTGTTAACTCGCCTCGTGAAGGGGGTTGATAACTCGCCTTGTGAGGGAGTGTTGTTAACTCGCCTTCTGAAGGGAGTTGTTAACTCGCCTTCAAAGGGCGTTGTTAACTCGCCTCACAAAGGCAGTTGTTAGCTCGCCTCCAAACATCTTTTTTTTCACAAACATGGCTTTTTAAGCATTGAGAAGTACACTAATAGCGTTTTAAACAGATGTATAACACTTAGATTTATTTATAACAACTTTTAGCCACATAATCAACAAGAATGAACAAAAACGAGTACGTTTAAGCATTATAACACTTTCATTCAAGAAACTACATACAAGGATGAGATTTAAAAGCTCATATACATTAAAGGATACATATAAATACTAGTTAACACAAAACCCACTTATAGTTTTCACTATTTTTCCTAAACCCAAATTTTCGAGTACAATAATCAAGCAAATCTCATTCAAACTTTAACCAAATGAAAAACTATATTATACGAGTGAATAACACCCCCAACCAAGCAAAACCCCTCAATCAATTTAATGTTTTGCACACTTTTAATTTTGAAGAACCCTAAATCATTTTTTAGGGTTTTTTGAATTAAAAATGCTTAATAACATGATTCGATCGAGAGATAGGTTGTGTGGGGTACGTAGAACAAGTCTCTAGTTATACCTTTTGATTGATGATCACTGGAAATGAAGATTGAAGGATGGCGATTTCGAGTTTAGGTTGGGAGGGAAAATGAAAATTTTAAAGTGTGTGTTTGTGTGTGTAGAAAAACGGGGAGGGTGGAGTGTTATAAAACAAAATTCGTTTTTGACACATTCACCCCCTCAAGTTTCATAACCTATGCATTTTTTATATACAAGTTTTATTAGGCAAGTAAAGTTCAACAAATGGCACAAATAGTCCCTAATGTTTTAACTAGCATACCTAAAAACTTATATTTGCACATATTGCTTAGCTACTTATTATTGCTATTCACTCCCTAAAGGCATAAACACATAACATTTAAGGCATAAGTAAGCTAAACTTAATTAACTCCTCCTTTAATTGTTAAACCGTTAATGTTTAAAACCTTTTTCCATTTTCACAAACTGATTTTATGAAGAAGAAATTATTTGACATTCTCTCCCCCTCAAACAATGACCCGTTTTCTATTTAAAGAGTTGTAGTCGTTGTTTGAGTGGTCAAATACCTTGAAAAATTATTTTCTGATGAATTACTACGATGATTATTTTATTTTTTAAAATCAACACCATGAAAAATAAGATTTCTCTTATTTTGACACATAAGCGCACTGACACGTACACTTATGGATAACAGAAAGCACGGGTTGTGTTGCAAAGTAAACACAAGCCTTTGCATGGTCATAAAGTAGACCATGCCCGAGAATAAATTCTCGTTGAGAGGTCAAGTTTTCTTTTTGAAATACTTGCCTTTAAGATGATGACCGGGTTGCTATCCGAAATAATAGCAAGCCATTTTTGGCATGTTTTGAAAACTTTTAAACTTCTGCTCGAACTTCATTTACAGCCTCGTATCATTATTAAATGACATTTCTAAGGCCGTAAATGTTATCGATTTTCAGAAGACATGCCAGAGATACATATTTTTATATTTTTCTGATTTTTTAATTTTTAATTTTCTTTTTGAAAAATTTATATAAAAGAAAAATATTTTTGTGTTTTTATGTTTTCTTATGTACATATGATACAGGATATGAGTTACCACCATCACTCATCCGTTTCCTCTGCCAGACATTTCAACGTTTTCGGAGACATGCTTCTCATACCGAGCTTTTCGATTAAGAAATTGAATTTTCTCTTCGCAAATGTTTGGTGAAGATGTCAGCCAGTTGGTATTCAGTCCGGACAAAGTATAGCTCCACGATTCCATTCTCCACTTGCTCCTTTATAAAATGGTAGCGAACATCGATGTGCTTGGCTCGTGAGTGTTGAACATTGTTGCAGCATAGAGCAATCGCACTCTTGTTGTCGTAGTACAGAGGAATCTTATTGAATTGAAAGCCATAGTCTGTTAGTTGTGAACGCATCCATAGGATTTGAGCACAACACCCAGATAAAGCAATATATTCAGCCTTTGTACTCGAGATGGCAGTGCACTTTTGCTTCTTTGACGACCAGCTAACAAGTTTGTCACCTAAGAACTAAGCACTTCCTGATGTACTGCGTCTAGTGTCCTGACACCCTGCGTGATCTGCATCTGCATATGCTGTCATAGACATACCGGTATCCTTCGAGTACCAGAGACCCATGTTAATGGTTCCCTTTAGGTATCTAAAGATCCGTTTAACCGTATTTAACTGCTTTTCGGTGCTTTTGCCTCGTATACCAGGCACATTAAAGCAGATGATAAATAGGTCTGACTATAGATGTCAGATACATCGGGAGCCAATCATATCCACGGAAAGTGTAGCATCAATTGGTGTCCCCTGTAGATCTTCATCCAATTTACTCTTTTCTACCATAGGTGTGTCTACAGAATCACTAGTTAGCATACCATATTTTTTAACAATTTTAGAAGCATATTTAGATTGGTTTATAAAGATGCCTCTAGGACTTTGAGAAATTTATAATCCTAAAAACAATGACATATGCCCTATCATTGACATCTTGAACTTAGTGGTCATCTGATTAGCAAACTCATTACACATGGAAATATTAGTAGATGCAAATATTATATCATCAACATAAATTAGTACCAGTAATAAGTCGTTCCCAGCTTGTCGTGTGAAGAGTGTTGGATCAACTGCACCTTTGGAGAATTGTTGTGAGATTAGAAAGCTTGCCAGCATGTCGTACCATGCATGTGGTGCTTGTTTGAGACCATAGAGGGCCTTTTTGAGCTTGTACACATGCGATGGGTTGTCCTGATTAACAAATCCTTCTGGTTGAGAAACATAGACCTCTTCTTTGAGCTCGCCATTTAAGAAAGCCATTTTGACGTCCATTTGGTAGATTGTCATGTTTTTATGAGCGACACGAAGATACGTATGGCCTCTATTCTAGCAACCGGTGCAAATTATTCCTCGAAATCGATTCCCTCTTCTTGTTTGAATCCTTGAGAAACTAGTCTAGCCTTATTCTTTAGTACCCCGCCAAATTCATCCATCTTGACCTTATAAATCCACTTTAGTTTGATCAAAAGCACTTTATCTAGACACGACAATAATTCCCAAACTTCTAGTCTTTGAAATTCATGAATTTCTTCTTGCATTGCTTCTATCCATGACAGTTCGGTCATTGCTTGTTTGAAGTTCTTTGGTTCTACCAAAGTCAGGAAGGCATCAAAATAACACCACATGGCATCAGTTTGGAGTTGCTTTCTCGTAGAGACAGAGCAAGAAGGATTTTTGATCACATTTTCTATAGGATGATTCTTAGTCCATTTACCAATGTGTTCAAATGGAGTGTGGGTTCGTCTCACATTCGATGATGATCCTTGAGAAGTTAATTCTTCATGAGGAGATTCATTAAGTGGATCATCACGAAAGATTGGTGTTTTTGATGATTCTTCAAAACCTTAAGAAATGTTTGGAGATTGTTCTTGTTCTTTTGTTGTTAGAGTACTAGATGATGGAGCATCCTGGTCAATGGAAGTTGACACAGGAGAATCAGCTAAAACCATAGCTCACAAAGAAGTAACTTCTTGAACTGAAGTAACAGAAATTGGTGGAGGAGTGAAGTATTCATCGAACATAGGTTGAAACAAGTGATCCCAATCATCTCTAGTTGGTGGAATACAAGGTTGTTGAGAAACATGGTTTGGAACGAGTCCTGAACTGGATGTTGTAGGAGTCATACATTGACGCCCGGGTCCTGAACTGAATTGTTTAAAATCCAATGCTGTCAGCTCATCAAATATTACATGAATTGTTTCAATAATTTTTTGGGTTCTTTTGTTGTAGATTCTGAACACTTTCTTTGCGGGCGCGTAACCAACGAAAATACCAATGTCAGCTTTTGCATCTAATTTACCCAGGTCGTCATTGTCATTGGTAGGATAACAGAGTGCACCAAATACATGAAAGAATGATAAATCTGGTTTCTTATCCTGCATAAGCTCATATGGAGTTTTATTGTATCGGCGACGGATTATTGAACGGTTTTAGGTGTAACAGGCTATGTTGATTGCTTCGGCCTATAAAAATAATAGAGCTTTAGAAAATATTAACATTGTACGGGCAGCTTCTATAAGAGTTCGGTTTTGCCTTTCGACAACGCAGTTCTGCTGAGGAGTGCGGACAACAAATGTTTGATGCGTGATGCCAACATTTTCATAAAATTCACGAAGTGTCTTATTGACAAATTCGGTTCCATTATCTGTTCGAAAATCACGAGCAGTGGCATTCAACCGAACTTGAATATTTTTGATGCATTAATGATTGCCTCGGGAGCTTCATCTTTTGTCCTCAAAAATCTGACCCAAGTAAATCTTGAGTAATCGTCGACAATCACTAAGATGTACCTTTTCCCGTTAATACTTGCCACACGCATTAGGCCACACAAATCCATATGCAAGAGATATAGTTTCTCCTTGTTAGTGTCTTCAGCTTTGGGTTGATGAGAGGATTTCTTGCTTTTTCCTAATGCACATGCTGAATACAAATGATCTTTCTGAAATTTAAGTCTTGGAATGCCTCGTGCAAGACCATCTTTAGCTAGCTTGTTAAGAGTACCGAAGTTGAGATGAGATAAACGACGATGCCATAACCAGCTCTTAGTCTTTGACGCTTTAGATAGAAGACAGATCGGAGATGTTTTAAGCATGTCATCAAGAGAAATTGTGTACAAATTTATGTCACGGGATCCGGAAAGTAGAGCAACACCTTCTAAATTACGAATAAAGCAAGTGTTTTTCCGAAATGCAACTTCAAGACCCGCGTCGCAAAATTGACCAATAGAAAAGAAGTTATGTCCAATCCCCTCGACGTATTAAACTCTTGAAATAGTAACATTTCCCAACTTATAGTCACCATACCCCATAATCCTTGCAATATTGTCGTTCCCGAATCTAACTATACCCAGAAATTTACTAAAAAAGTTCATGAGCTGAGAGCGATTCCTTGTCATGTGTTTCGAACATCCGGAGTCCAGATACCAAAGAACAATCTAGAAAACCTATCATGACAAAAGAAAAAGATGATGGAATATTTGTAGCATTGGATCTCCAAGTATGATTGGGTTCCGAGTGGTTAGCATTCTTAGATTCTACAATCTTAGCTTTTTTACTCGAACCTATATTTTTAACATTTTTAGGTTTCCTGCTATAGACTATAAGCTTTGGTTTTTGTGTTTTAACTGAGTGGGAAGTGGTTTTCTTAGGAGGCACTACGTTAGCTAAAGTGAACCTAGTTAAAAGGCACGAATTACAAACTATAGTAAAAGTTCTGCCTGTTGGTTACCACTTAAATCCTACTTTAGTGAATACATGACCTGTAGGTTTTCATATTTTGTTTTTTATGTTTCTTAGCAGATTTAGCACGGCTATTCACATTTTTCACAAAATCAAGAAGACACTTATCATGAACATCATCAAACAAAGATTTCTTATAAGTAGCACAATTAAGATCAGAATTCGCATTTAACTTTGAATACTTAACATTATCATCACAAATAGGTTCAACAACACCATTCTTTTTATTAAATTTCCTATGTTAGGCTTCTACTTTATTCTTCATGTTCCTACTTGGTGTTTGTGAGATCCTATCATTCCTTTTATTGATAGTAGGCTTTGATCCGCTTTTACTCATAGAACACTTTAATCCTGTAGAAGACAACACATGTGTTTTAGAATCTGATGTTTTTGATGACTCTACCTATTTACTGTTTCTTGAGGATGTGAGAGGTTCAGCAAACCTAACTTTCTTGATCGTGTTTTTGGGTGTGACAGCAACCTTTTTAGCACTAAGATTAATCGCATTAGGGCATGTATCTTAAACATATACAAGTAACTCCTGAATTCGTTAGGCATGCTTATAGGCAAAGTCTAACTCTTTATCTAAAGGTTATTCTGCTTTAGCTTGCTCGGCTATTTCCCAAAGAATATCAGCTTGTTCTTGAGTGTACTTAAGGTAATCTATGTGAGATTCCCTATTTTGCAATAATATAGGAGCCAAAGGCTCTAAATCTAGCTTGAATATTCCTGGAACAATGGTGTTGGCAGATGGTATTTGTGCAGCAATATCAACAATCTCTTTTCCTTTCATTTTTCGTAAATCGTTTTTCAATGACGTTATCACAAAAACCTTATCTTGAATTTGAGCTTTTAAATCCTCATTCTCCGCAGATTTTAAGTTTAGTTTATCAATTAAAGAGTCACTCTATTCTTTAGAACGAACACGTGTCTTTTTAATTGAGTCAAACTGCTCTTTAAGAACCTGTTTAACATGATTAATTTCATTACAAAGATGCTCGTTTTTCAGTTAAGCAAGTTTGCTACACTATTCTCCAGTTCCACATTTTTTGTCTCTATTTCACAATAACCATACTTGACATTCTCATCCTTAAACTTTTCTCTTAATGATTTTATAATATCCTTCAACTTACAAATGGTACTGGCTTTGTCTTAAAGCTGAGCTTTCAAATCATTATTTTCAAAAAAATTTAGAATTTCAAGAGCATTTTGATTATCACAAGATTTACTTTTTTGAAAAATTTCTTGATTGTATTGAGCATTCAAGAGAAATACAATGTTTTTCAATTTGTGAGTGACGTTTCAAAAGATCATTAAACGCATTTTGTGATTTTAAAAGCTCGGCCTCAAGATTACAATATTCTTTTCTATTTCCATCCATATTCATAGTTTCACCAATCAACGACATAGAATTCATCACGGTTAAAAGAACATCTTGAGACATGATTTTTTGTAAGAGTCGATCGTTTTCCAGAAGTAATTCTTTTTTAGAAATTTCCAAACATTGTTTATCGACTGAAGATGTAACACCCCCAAATTGTACGGGCATTAAATTTATGTTGAATGGGTGGTTCAGGAGATTTAATGTGCAACCCCTAAGGTTGTGTATAACCTTATTATCTCCCGTCAGCTAGTTCGACATCCTATTAGTGATCGAAGGTAGTTGCGTGTTATCAATTTGGGAACTTAATTCAGTAACACAAAACTCTATTGGCACCTATATCAAATTTTTTAGAATGCATAGCGGTGTTGAGAAGGAAATGTACCTGTTACGACGTTGGAGCTCTGGGTTTGTTCCTGCATGTCCACGCATACACTTTGGTGGAGCCTGGTCATTACCAACTTGATTTCACGGTTTTCTGTTGTTCTTCTATCTTTGGACATTCCTTTGAAGTGTCTTGAACTCGTACTGAAGCAAGAAGGTTTCTGGCTGACCCAGTGCCCCTATGAATGTTAGCATTTCTGCACTCTATGTCACCAGGGCAAAATGGCCAAAATTTGGTTGCCATTTGTGGCATTGTTGGAGCCACTCGGACCGTCGTGGTGGGGGCGATTGTTGCATTTTAGCTCGCATAGGGGTTTAGATCCATCGTATGGCTTCTTTTCACCAGTCCCTGCAGTATAAGCCCTGCCAGTGTTTTGTCTCTTGTTCTGTTGTTGTTGGTTTTGATTGTTTCAGGAAGTGTTTTCAAACTTCCTTTTGTTCTCAGCCTGTCTTTCAGCAATGGTGCTGACCTTCTATCATTAGTTCAGTGGGGGGTGGGATGGAGCGGAAGGGGTCGGGGAGGCCATTTCAACAGCCTCTTGTATGGTTTTCGGCTTTGATGCTACAATATTTCCATGGATCATGTCGGGCAAACCACCGACGTACCTTTCAATCTTGTCAGACTCCTCATGAAACATCCTAACACACAGCAGTGCTAGTTCCAGGAAACGTTGGTTGTACCCTATCACATCAGTACCCTTCACTTTCAAATTTCATAATTCAGCCTCGAGCTTTTTCATCTCGTTCCTTAGACAATACTTGTCAGTCATTTTCTTTCTCAGATCGGCCCAAGTCATTACATATGCAACGTCATGACTGACAGTTATAACATGGGAATTCTACCATGTTAGAGCACCTGCTAGAAGAGTACAAGTGGAAAACTTAATATGATTTTCCATAGAGCAGTTGCTTATGTGAAAAACAGTCTCCATCCTTTCAAACCATTGAGTTAATTCAACAACTCCCTTAGTGCCTTTGAAATATAGAGGTTGGCACTTCATAAAGTCTTGGTAAGTGCATTCTCGAGCAACGCGTTCAGTCCTTCTGCCACCCATTCCCGAAGTATGGCTGTCATCGCCATTCCTGTTTGCATCACGTGCTGCCAAAGCGGCAGTGACACCTTGGTCAATCATTGCCTGAAGTTGGGCATTAGTGACTGATGTGGTGGTGGTTGTTGTTGGGGCTGGGGTTGTTGTGACCAGTGTTTCGACTTGTAGGCTCGTTTTTGGTGCATTTTCTTTCAATCATAAGAAAATTTAAATTACTGTTAGATGTCATAAAATCATATCCATAACATGACATATACAAGATAAATAAAGTTAGATAACATCACATAGTGAAAATATACAACTGAATTGGTAATCAACAATGATATAATCAATTGGACATTTCATTCGATAAACAAATTCGATTACAGACGTGGACATTATTATAACCCATGCCATATATAAATTTTGAAAACATACATGAATTGGATTCATTACAAAATGATCATAACGATTTTGGTTACAAATATAAACATAAAAACCTAAAGCCTTACTAGCCGGGATTAAACCCGTAATTACTTGGTAGGCTTTATCAAAATGACTAGCCATACATGATCTATAATTCTTATGAAACTGCTATCATCACTCCTCTGCAGCTCAGGCTGTGCCGGACCTCCAGCGGGTCCCTGCTGTCCTTGTAGTGCTATCACATGTCCCTGTAGGGCTGTCACCTGTCCTTGTTGTGTGGTCACCTATCTCTGTAGTGACTGCATCAAAGTCAACGTTTGTATAAGCTGCTCCTGTCAGGTACGATCGGCTATCCTCAACTCTATCATCTTTGCAGATCTCCTATCGTCTGCTTTTAGCATCTCTGAAGTCACAGCCTGTCTCCTGCGATCAGCAGCATGCAACTCTCTAATCTCTGATATCTGACCCAGTACGGTAGTGCGCAGTGACATAACCTCTCCGCGGGCAAGATCACTCGCATCCATCGATCGCCTCCAAGCCTCTTGGGACAATCTAGCCTTTGTTCCAAGCAAAACAGATGCAATTGGTCAAACAAGTCTTTTAACTGGTTGCACATTACGGAAGATCTTGTCATGGAGGAAAGAGGGAAAAACAAAGGTAATAACGGATGTTGGAAACTTAGGAAGACAAAGATCATTGCAAAATGATTTCTATGGAACACCAAATAAAATTTTCTGATGAAATGGTTTACTAACGACGGTCTAATCAAATCCAAACCATTCTAATGTTAGCGCCCCAAATGCCTACATTTAATGGAAGGTCCTTACCTTTGCCAATCCAATGTACCACAAAAAAAGCTCCAATTGGTTCCAGCAACCAGACTCATCCCAGATGTGAAGAGATTCTTGACTCTTGCTGACGGAGTCGATCATAAATTGGAATAAAGACTTAGTCAGTACATTTGACTACACGACCAGTTTAATAGTCTTTATGAAATTTTCAAACCCCCAACCCAGCATTATGAAATTCAGTTCGCACAGGCAAATGAAATAAGAAAGAAAATGTGGAGAAAATCATTTGTAAAAACAAAACCAAATGTTTTCAAAAACATAGATTTCTTACCAGTGTCTAAATCAGTAAGCAAAAGTAGACAAGCATATAATGTCATGGACAAACAACATCAATCATCTGACCGAACTAGTCAAAAATAAGCATGGTAAAAACATTCAAACGCCATTCTTATCTTCGACCACACATATGCTCAAGATATGGAAATCTTTGGTTTTAAGAAATGTTTGATGGCCCCTTGCCCTTAAGACTCAGGATGATTAGTCTGACGTTTATTACATGAACTTTAAGATAGGAAATGCATTGCAGATTTATAAGGTACGTTTGAAATCTCTTGAGATGAGCTTGATTGAACTTGAAAGCTGATAAGGCCAGAATTTTCCAACATGTATGATATGCTTTTGCAAGAATGTGTGTCTAAAGATGTCATGTGTTCTTCATTTGCTAACTTCACTCTGATTTAGATGAAGGATCAAAGAAATTACAATGCTTATATTTCCATAAAGCATGGAATGTGTCTTTGGTCTTGCACAAAGCTTCTGAACAAAACTGATTTTGTAAGTAAAGTGTTTTACATGAGTTTACTGCGTTTTGATAGATTAGTAATAAAACACTCTATTTCTCTTGAAATCGCTTTTTCAAGTATGTCAAGTACGATCTGAAAAATGACACAGTTTGCTTAGAAAAGGCCGTCATTGTATTCGAAAAGAACGTGACACAATATGTTGAAATACAAGATTTGAATGCTCAACTGCAAGACAAGAACATCGCAAATAAGTGTGTTGAAAAAATAGTCTGCCAAAATGCAAGGGAAAATCTGTAGACACTAAGTTTGATAAACCATCTGTTGTTCGACAACCGAATGCTCAAAGACTTCCAAAACCATCAGTTTTAGGAAAACCGGCTACTTTTTCAAACTCTCTTGAGAGACAATATTTTGCAAAGAAAAAGTCGGTTTTAAAAACTAATGAGTCAGAGAGTTTATCAAAACCAGTCACTCTACAGAATTTACCTAAGACAGCATTGAAAAGACTGTAAGAAACACAATTGTGATTATAAACAGGACATGTATGCATCTGGCAAGTGAGTACCACACAGACTAGAGCACCACCAGTTGAATTCAGACTTTTAGGAATACTAATCCTTGGCTTCTACATCTACAGGACATTGCTCCACTAAACTATGTTAGCAGGACCACAGCCTAGAGCCCCAATAAATGAAAGATAAGGTCGTGTCAATACACTAGGCATGGCGAAGCTTAAGAAGAATGAAGTAGTAGAACACCTAGGAATTTCTAGTATTTCTAATTAATACAAAGTCTGTAACCTGCGTGTAACTGACAGTCTAAATTCCAGAACTTTCAAATGTTAATGCTGTTTGTGTACTTGTGGTAAAAAATGTGTGTTTAATTCGATCTTGACTGATTGTGTTTCTAAAAATTCTTGAATGACGTGAATGCTAGAAACTAAGGAAGCATTATGGTAGTGCTATTAGTACCTAGGAAACCCAATAACGTTCGACTAGCGATTAAACATACAAAAAAAATCTGTTGCAACACCCCATAAGAAAACAGTTGCATCAGAATCCACTACCACAAGTTCCAAGAGTTACTATAGGATGCTATATCAGAAAACAAGTAAGGCATGGAAATGGTGGATAGCACAACAATGTCCTTCATCATACACATGGGTTCTATAACATCAGAAACAAATGGGTTCCTAGAACTCAAAAGAAATGGGTTCCTAAGACACAAAAGCAATGGGTACCTAAAGTTAGGAATGAAAGTGTGCCTAAAAGAGTTAGTTTTGCCATAGATAATACATCTAGGATAACTAATGTCTTGAAACTCACAAACACTTTAGGATCCAATTTGTCATGTGTTCCATCGTCCTCTACTTCTCTTGCAGATTGTACAACTCATCCTATTCATTGTTGACTCTGGATGCACCAGCATATTAAACAGGCAATGTATCTCTGTGTGCAATTTTGTTGACAAATACTTGGGTACCGTTCGCTTTGCAAGATCAATTTGCTCCATTCTTGGTTATGGGAGATTTGATTCAAGGAAAACATCACGATCAAAGGGTTACTCCCGCCCCACGTCGAAGGTCTCAATCACAATCTTTCTCAGTTGGTCAATTCTGTGATGCGGATTTGGAGGTTGCATTTCGGAAATCTACGTGTTTTGTTAGAGATCTTCAGGGAAACGACTTACTAACCGGTAATCGTGGATCTGATCTCTATACAATTTCTCTTCAAGACACAACTTCATCAACTCCAATCTGTCTTATGGCTAAAGCATCTCCAACTCAAGCATGGTTATGGCATCGAAGGCTTTCTCATCTCAACTTCGACTACATAAACTTTCTTTCAAAGAAGTTTTTGTGATTGGTTTACCAAAACTGAAATATGTCAGGGATATCTATGTTCTTCTTGTGGGGGGGGGGGGTCGGGGGGGGGGGGGTGGGGGGGGGGGGGGGGGGGGGGGGGGGAAGTGTGTAAAGCAAAAACGAAGCTTCATTCAAGTCAAAGACTGTTCCAAGTTCAAAAGGTCGATTGAATTTGCTTCACATGGACTTGTGTGGTCCAATGCGGGTTGCTAGCATCAATGGGAAGAAATATATTCTGGTAATTGTCGATGATACTCAAGAATATACATGGAAACTTCTTTTACGTTCCAAATATGAAACCACCAGAAGTTTTAAAAGAATTTCTCACGATGATCCATCGAAATCTTCAAGCCCTAGTAATTTCTGTTCGCACCTGACTAGAGGCACTGTAGTTCTTAAACAAGTCATTAATGCTTTCTTTAAAGAAGAGGGGATTGAGCTATCATAATTCTAATCTCGAACACTGAACAAAACGGCGTATGTCGAAAGACGAAAACGCACTCTCGTTGGGCTGCATGAACGATGCTTTCAGGCTTCTAA
This sequence comes from Tanacetum coccineum, assembly GCA_026074375.1. Lineage (NCBI taxonomy): Eukaryota > Viridiplantae > Streptophyta > Magnoliopsida > Asterales > Asteraceae > Tanacetum > Tanacetum coccineum. The sequence continues at coordinate 31,042 of BQNB010033280.1, forward strand.
AATTTCTTTATTCTTTTGGGTGAAGCAATCGCAACCGCATGCAGCTATACTCAAAACAGGATCCAATCATCAATTCCCAAATCATGAGAAAACGGCATATCACATCATTATGACAGAAAACCCTCAATCTAAAAACACTTCACATCTTTGTTGTACATGTTACCTAACCAAGAAGATGAGTGACAAATTTGGATAAGATGAAAGAAAAAAGGGATTCATGCATTTTGGTGGGTATCCCACTCAGTTCAAAGGGATTATCGTGATACAACAAGAGACCCAAGTGATAGTTGAATCCATCCATCTCAGATTTGATGATTTCAAAGAGATGTCTGGAGGACGGTTGTTGCTAATGAACTTCAGGCCTAGTTCCCAACTACAGAGCGAGTCTGTTTATGACTACCCTGACCCGCACCAGAAACTACCAAAATGTTTCTCCTTCAGCTGATTACAACAGTTGTCCATCAAAACAGGAGTTGGCCCCCCCCCCCTACATAACTCTACTGTTGCCCCTATACTTCGTTTGGTCCTTTGTATACGATGGAAATTTTTCAATGATGGTGCTTATCGTCTTTTGTCAACAATATCTTCTTATCCCACTGATAATTCTGGCTACCACAAGACACACACCCTTTCAACGAATATTCAACCTACATAGATCCATCAAACTCTTCAAAACTCATGCTGAGGAAAACACGGATGATTCAAGCAGAATTTACATTCCATTTCGGTACACACCGGTACAAGGAAAGTGACTGAGTCTTCCGCACGCTAATATTGGTATTCAAATGTGCCATACATTCTATCAACCTCGAGATATGGTAATACGATGGACGAAAGATCTACCATACTCAAGTTCGTGGAAATCACCAAGCCAGTGCAAACAAGACGACAACTTGCAACCATTCTGTTTTCTATCATGTCTGCTGTCTCAATTACTCCTGAAATGTGTATGTTCGACACTCACCGTGAGTATTGTTGACGAAAAACATTAAGGATGGCAATGGACTGATTCCGCAAGGATTGAAGCAATGCAGGATGATACTTCATCAGTTTGACAGACTACATAGTCTGGGAACTCGTTGACCAACCTTTGGCTAAGAAGTAATCAAGCTATAGTGGTTATGGAAAAAACATAAAGGATGAGACCAACTGTAATTAGCGACTAAAGCACGACCTTGTAGCAAAGGGTTATGCTTCGGAAGAGGGTTACTTGATTTCGTCGTCCATGTGCTCCAGGTAGCTCGCTTGGATGGCTGTCTGGATCTTTGTCGCATTTGTGCACACAAGTCTTTTCCAAATTTACCAGTCATGGACGTGTGAAAATGGCATTCTTATTGGTCCATTGAAGGAGGAGGTTTATGTTGCCCACCAGTCGGATTCGTTGATACTCTGTGTTCCAGACAAGGTTTACCGTCTAAGGAAAAGCTCTATATGGATTGAAACAAGCTCCGAGAGCTCTGGTATGATGGAACTCTCAAAATTATGATTTCCAACGGTTTGTACTAATGGTATCATTGACCCGACTCTATTCACGACTAAAATACGGGGACGGGGACATTTCTACTTGTGCAAATTTACGGTTGATGACATTATTTTGGTTCAACGAACCTAAATTTTCTAAAACGTTTTGAAAAATCTAATGCACAGTGATTTGAGATGTCCTTCAGGGGGAAATGAAATTCTTTTTAGGACTTCTGATCCACCAAATCCCCACGTAGGTATTTTTATCAATCAGCCCAAATACACTTTTGTGATTATTAAAAAACATGGTATGGAAAAAGGACAAAGCATTGGTACACCAATGGCTACGAAACCTAAATTAGATGCAGACTTGAGTGGTGAACCCGTAGACCAAACTGACTATCGTAGCAAAATCGGGTCACTCATGTATTGACTCTAGCTAGGACTAGACATTGTGCAAGCAGTTATGTTTTTGTGACACGATATCAAGCGAAGACCGGACTGAAAAAACACCTCAAAGAGGTTAAAAGGATTCTTTCGATACTTATGAGGTACCATTCACATGGGACTCTGGTATCCGAGGGTTCTGCCTTTGAACTAACAGCTTTTTTTTCAGATGCGATCATGGCCGGTTGCTTGATACTCGCAAAAGCACTTCGGAGGAATACAGTTCCTAGGTGACTAAGCGTAGTCAGCTGGATGGCAAAGAAGCCAGGACTGTACTGCAATGTCATCAGCAGAGGCTGAATACGTGGCGTTATCTGCAAGTTGTGCTCAAGTAATGTGGATGCGGACACAGCTTCAAGATTATGGCTTCAACTACAACAAAATACCGTTGTATTGCGATTCTCAGTCAGCCATAGCAATCTCACGCAAACCCCGTACAGCAGCTCCTCGACATAGCTCAATCCATACTCGGTATCATATTCATCTCATAGGAACAGGTTGAATGGTATATTGAACTATATTGTCAGAACTGAAAATACCAATGGTGATATGTTTACTAAAGCCCTTCCTGAAGAAAGGTTTCAGTATCTTGTCAGACCAAATTGGTATGAGTTTGTTGTCTCTCAGCAGAAACTGGAGGTTATGAACAAAAAAAATAAAAACAAAGAATCTGCTTGATACTTCATCAAACATCAACATGTACATATTTTTGAAAAAAGAAAAATACAAAAATATAAAAGTTCAAAAAGAAAATACAAAATCAAAAAAAAATCAAAAAATGTTTTCAAAAAATATTCTTCTCGACATGTCTCTTGACTCGATAACCATTTTATCGTACCTAGAAATGTTGATTATATCGGCACGGGCGGGTAACTGAAGTTCGAACAGGTGTTTCAAAAGTTTTCAAAACATGTCATTTCTAAGTTCTCTTAAATGGCTTATGTGCAAATATCAAGTACATAACCTGGACTCAAATAAAGGAAAGTTTATTATGAAGATACTTATCCTTAAAACAACGAGGAAATTCAACGTTTATCGGTCTTGAGCTGTTCGTACAAGACATTCAAAGTTTTTAAGCTCAGAAAATGGTTTAGTGTTGAGCATAAGTGCGCTTACCTTAGTGTTGGAAGAGAAGTCTTTTACATGATGTTTTCAAAATGTTGACACTTTGTTTCAAGAATTTCTCAATGACGATCTTAGCTTGCAAAATTGTGTGTCAACACTTCCCATCTTTCCAAGGGGTTGTTTTCGATAAACAAAGTTTTAATGAGTTTTGGATAAATCTTCTCACGACATTCTTATGTATTCAAACCATTCCCAAAAAGTCTCTTAATAACTACACGATAAATGATGACATTCAATAGGAATGATCGTTATAAGTTGTCTAGTGTTCAACAGCAATTTTATATTCGAACTTTAATACGTCGGTACCATAGTTTTTGGTTGTTCAAAATATGTAAAATTGAGGGGGAGCAACTATGACACAGTTCCAAATTATTCATGCTAAGCTCAACGTTTTTTTCCCATGGCATTTCAGTCAAATTTTTATTCTCACAGTATTTCAAATCAAAGTGACTTGGAATTATTATTAAGGCGAGAATTGTAATTAAAATGTGATCTAAGGACTCAAAGTGCTATTCGAAAAATGGTTTTTTGGTTACGTTCTAATACCCTCACAACGTCTTATTTCACGACGATCTGAAGTCATAAGGTGGTATCGTTAGGAATTTGTCCTTATGATCTCAACCGAAAACCCGAAGGATCTTACCCAAGGGACACGCACATTAGTTAGAAAATGCAGTCATTAGGTATGATGAAGATCGAATGTGTATAAGGGAAAAGAATGCCGATAGAGTTGAGCTAACAACTGGGAACAATCACAACTAGGTGTTGTTATGACGTAATGGTAAGCATTGAAGGGGTATTGAAGAATTAACATCTTGAGCTTTACTTAGCTTCTTTTGTTTTTCATATTCATCTAGAAATAAGCTAGAAATAAGCCAAAATCTTAAAAAGCTCTTAAACCCCTAGTTTCTGTAAACAGAACTAAAAGCTTAAATTTCCAGCTTATTCTTTTGTTAAAAGTAGATATTGCCTTTATTAAAGTTGTTTAGAATAAGCTCTTTAACAAGTTTGTAGTTTTAAGTTTTAGCTGAATCTCAATTTTTAATAAGCTAAAAATAAGCTAGATCGCGAGGTTTGTTTTGTATTTTCTTGATAGTTAAGGGGCACCTGTTTACACTGAAGTGTAAATTGACAATAGTTACCCCGCCTACCCTTTAGTTTTGTTTCTTACACTTTCTACCCTGTTCTTTCTAGAATAATAAATAGATTTAATAATTTTCATTTTAGTTTAATAAAAATTAGGGTTTAGTTTTAATTGATAAAATTAGGGCTTAATTAGGTTATAAAATTTAGGGCTTTTTGTTCCATTAAATTTCTGCACCTTTCTAGTTTATAAAAACCATTTTTCCTTATTTTTCCAATTTAATTTGTATTTTCTAGAAATTTAAATAGGTTTTAGTTAATTTCTTTTTCTTAAAAAAGTTCATGATAATGGGCTCAACTGGGGTTATCGCTACTTAGGCAACACGTAATCATAATATAAAACTTAACCACTTGTGTCCAATTATAAAACATTGCATGTTTCTCACCCCAAAAACTTGTAAAACAAATCATGTAAAACGTGGGGCTATGAACTCACCTTGAGTGAGCGAATATCAAGTATATCACAAATAATACGCCACGCAAATCGTCAGATGCAACCTATTTAAACTAAGGTCGTATAAGTACTAATCACATTGGGTAACTACTACCATATATCATTCTATATAGCTAATCACCATCTAATTGTTTTGGTAAAATTGTGTTTAATAAGTTAAAACGTTTATAATTTTCGTTGTAGTAAAATTGGCGTAACTTTCGCGTTTCAAGTCCGTTTCTTGCGTTTCTTATGTTCACGTTTTCGTATTAAGATGAGTTATCAATATTTGACATATTCATATTTTTAGTCCCCTGATGAACAATACTTTTTACTGTTCACGCCAGTTATAAAGTTATTTTTATAGTTTTAGTTATCGTAAAACCCGTAAACGTCGTATTTTATTCGTTATAGCTCCGTTTTTAGCGATTCTTTCGAGCACGTTCTTGTAATTGAAATTTCTATTTATTTATGAGGTTTACAAAAATAAATATTTCTGTCATGAACAGTAACTTTTATAAAGGTATTAATTATCGTAAACTCGCGAAATTCATAACTCTTTCGTTATAAATTTAAAATTTATGATTTTTATCATTTTGGAATCCTAAAAGTATGTATAATTTGTTAAAAATACCAAACTTTCAGTTTTGTATAATTTTTATAAATTGTTTTATAAAAATTCTTTTATAAATCCGTTTATTACCGTATAACTTGTTTTTACCGTATCTTTTTCGTTATAAATTGGTTTTTCGAGTTCTTTACATATCTGGGATCTTCGTGAGACGTATTATCTTTATAAAATGTCAAACCCACTATTGGAAATTCGGATTCCAAACAGCCCCTTAATATCCATATGTATACTTTTTTAATAAGCTTGTTTTATGTACTTTTTACTTTTGTAAATTACCACAAGTCTTTTATACATTATATATTATATGTCTTACATATATTAAAGTCCATTAGTCCATCCTTTGTCCAAATGTCCAAGTTAACAAGTCCATAATAATACTTATAAACCACAACTTTCTTAAGTAAACATTAATTACTAGTTTATACATAATCATTTTTATACATAAACCAAGAGTGAACAAACCTTACAACCATTTTATAACCTCAATATAAAATCCATATAACATGTGTGCAAGTTCATAAATCATGTTTACAAAAAAAATCCACTTTTACAAGTTAAACATATCCTAAGTGGTGATTTACTACATAGAACATAATATACACATAAAATCATGAAAATAAAAAGATAAAGGTTTTAGGTAACCTTAGTGATGAATGATGATGATGAGAAATAAGTGTTAAACCCTTGTTTAGACTCAAAACCAAAGCTTGCAATTATGAAAACCCTAGATTAGGTTATAAACCCTAATCTTACTTTCTTTGCTTCAATAAGTGAAAATGGTTAACCAAGGCTTGCAAACACCTTAGTATATCTTAGGAATGATGTGTGATGGCTTGAATATGTTGTAGAAAAATTTGTATGGATTGTGTATAAGGGTGAGTTTGAGCCGTGGGCTTCAAAGAGAGAAAAGGAGAGGTTTTGATCTTTTACACCAATTGTTTTGTGTTGTATGTGTTATAACTCTTGTATACTTGTATTATGTAGGAGCTAGTTGGTCAAAAAGATGCAATAGTGAGTCTTGGGAACAAGATGAGGGTCTTAAGGAAGACCATGGTCAAATGGAGACATATTAGGGCTAGGTTTAATGGCAAGAGTATTGTACAAGACCACTTGTGTAAATTGTGTGCTCTATGTTCTTTTGTTGGTGTTGTGCCGTGGGATAGGGGGAAATTGGGTTTCTAGAAGTCTTTTGATATTTACAAAGTATCTAGTGAATTATATGTAAGTTATAACTTGTAGATTTTGTATAAAAGTGTTCATTTGTACATGTTTTTGTCTTGGTTGGTTTTTCTTGTATACAAAGTAACATATGATATTAACTTGGGTAAAGTTTAATAAAACTTTAAGTACTGGGTACAATCGTGGGTATTTGTTGAAGCGTAGAATTATTTTTGTGGTTCCGGGAATGCGTAAACTTAATTTATCGCGAAACGTATACACTTTACGTATCCGATAAAAATAAAATGATCAAAGACCATAATTATTCTCAAAATAATTATTTAATACTTGATTGATGTAAACGTTTAATTGTTTGATGCCCGTTTATATTGAACGCTAATTTTTAGCTTACGCGATTTTACTTAATACATGAAATTAAAAGCAAACGCATACAACACTAAAAATAAATAGTAGATTTATTGACGTCATCAATGACTTGAAAACACAGGGTGTTATAGAAGACTGTTGAACTTCAGCATCTATTTGGTCAAAAACTGTCTTTACTTCCATTATTTCATTTAAAAGATCTCTATCAAACACATTGAAGATGTCTTTTAAAGATTTTAAAAATGGAATAATTTCATTGTTAAACACAGCTTTAGTATGTCCAAACCCCCATTCACCTTCTGTACAAGCATTACGTGTAGTCCTTATCTTCACCACATTGTCAAACTTTGCAAGGTGGAATTTAAGCTTTTTAAGGCTTTCATTCACCAAGCTTAGCTTAGGAAGTTCCTTAGGAGCTTCGATTTTGACAGATAATGCATCAAAAGGTTTACTGGTAGGAAAAGACATACGCAACCAAAAAGCTTGTTCAGCCGACAATTCTTGTTGTGGAGTAAAATGTTTCCTAAAATCTTTAGTTAGTCTATTTAACTTTTCATAATCAATAGGTTTATGAGAAATGTATTTATTAATAACCTCTGGATCCTTTGCTTTTTCAGACATTTTTGATCGACTCTCTTTTTCCAAAATCAATGTTTCCTCATCATCAATCACAGGCATATCAACATGTTTATCAGACATAACAATACCATCATACAAGATTGGTTTAATCTGCTGAGCTTTCTTAAGGTGAAACGGATTTTGATAACCTAAAGCTTGTTTGTGTATATTGTCATATAAAGCTTGTGGCTTAGTTAACATGTGCACTGTTTGAGCAGATTGACCCACTTTAAAAAGAATATTATCAAGTTGCTTTATCTTCTTTTCCAAATCAATTTTGTTTTCCATATATTTATCTTCCTTTTCTTTGGATTCACTTTTAAAATCTTTAAATGTTTGCAATAAACATTCCTTTTCTTTGATTTGTTTAGAAAGATTTTGCTCAAGTGAGTCAACTTGTTCTTTTAGTGCAAGCTTCTCCCTAATCATATCATCCATTTGAGAATCAATCTTTTTTTCACGACAGCTTAAATCAATATTAAGACGTTATTCAAAAGTGTTTACTCATTCTTTATATCTCTTTAGCTCAGCGATTACTGATTCATTATTATGTTCCTTTTAGTCTTTTCCCAATTATTTACGTGATTAATCATTTGTTCTGACATTTGTTCTATTACAGAAAAAATCATTGAATCTTGTTGTGTCTGCAAATGAGTATCTTGAACATTTACCTGTTGTGTTTCTTACAAATATTAAGAGTACATAATGATATTGCTATCACTATGTATCTCATTATCTGTAAAATCCACAACTGGTGGTTGTTCAAAGTCCTGCATTGCCTGCACACCTTGATTTACCATATCATTAAGATAGGTTTCAGAATGAGGTCCCTCTGATATGACGTCAGAACCATAGTTGGAAATGTTGGCCATGAGAACAGCTTGTGCATTTGAGATATCATCATAGTAAGAATCATAAGTATCAAGATCCTTAGTCTAAAAAGCAGCATTGTTTGGAATGATTGTCTGAATAGCTTGACCTTTTGGAACCCCTGGATCTGTAAGAAATGCGAGTTGCTCTTCATCCAAAATTTGTCCAACTTCCTGAGCTTCAGCTAACATTGCTTTCTCCATATACCATGTTGCATTCCTTGGTCGCTTAGGCTGAGTGCATTGCCTAGCCATATGTCCTTCACCTTGACAGTTGTAGCATTTAACAACCCTTGTCTGTCCGCTTGCGTTATTTCTCCCAGAGCTAGTAGGATTACTCTTATACACAGTACCAGAATAACTTTGACCTTGTCTCCCCTGAACTTATTGCACTGTGACCCTGCCATCTTAAATAGTGGCCTGGTTTCTTGGATTCGATGAAGTTCTAAGTTGATTAATGGTTGAGGGAACCTTGAGGAAGCTACAGCTGTTAGAAAAGCCATTGCTTTGTTGAGACAAACAATTGGATCATCTCCTAGAGAGAAAACAGGAATAGAAAAACCTGAGTCCACAAGAGGTGACTTAATTATTGGCTGTGTAGAAATTTGTGGTGATTGATAAGCAATTTGTAGAACAGATAAGGTTTAATGATTCATTTGAGAGTGATATGGATATGATGGTTGAACTGATGAATGATTGAATTGAGGTTGTTATGGATAAGTTGATGAGAAATGTTGATTAGGATGAATTGAACCATATTGAGATGGTGGAAACTATTGTTGAAGTTGAGGATTGTTGTATGAAGACTGATAAGTATTGAAGTGAGGTGGTGTCATCTACTGATTTGCTACAAATGTAAGTGGATCTTGATTGCGTTCACGTAGGAGACAGACTTCATTTGCATGGAGTTCGTGTTGTTTAAGATATGCATGAAGCTGATCAAAGTTGGTAGTATGCAAATCCTTCACGAGCTTGACATCAGTTACAAATTTGCTCTATTCTGGTGGAAGACTGTTTAAGAACTTTGTATTAACATAAAATTGCTTGATTTTCATGTTGTAGATGTTCATATCATTAATTAGCTGAGTGAATCTTAAGTAATACTTGTGAAGTGTTTCCCCCTTTATGTGAGTAAGCTTATCAAATGCATCTTATAACTTACACTCTCTCTCCTGCTTAGTCAAAGAGGTGCCTTGCATCAGTAATTGAACTCTCTCCCATAAATCTTTAGCAACTCTGTGATGATTTACAAGTGAATAGATATCAGTCGGTAGACCTTGAAGAATGATATTGGTAGCTTTCATATCACAATAAGCTTGAATTTTCTTAGCAGTAGACAATTCAGCATATTTTTTATTCTGGTCACTTCATTCTCTTCAACAGTAGGCCAAATGAGTGGACCATTTTCAACTGATTCAAGTATCATTCTTCCGTGCTCTCTATTTTACATGTAGAGTTCCATTTGACTTTTCCAAGAATCATACAAGTCCTTATCCAACATAGGTGGACGATTGTCAGCACCAGAGAGTATCATATACTTAGCAAGAGTATTATTTTGTCCAAGTGAAATAACTGAATCCATGTTGATTTGATGTTTGTTAGATTACTTGTGGATCAAACGATGATTGAAAGTAATTATGTTGTTTAGTGAGTTGTCTTTTAAGTGTTGTACGTCTTGGAACTACACGGGATTTTACAACTCTTGATCAAACCGGGAAGACAATTGAATGTTTCACAGGATTTTACAAATCAAAGAGATAAACCGTATGATTTACGTTAGGAAATTTGAGTTTTAAATTGGGTTCAAGTGAATTAATTTTCCTTTTAGAAGTTGTTAAATCGCCTTGTAAAGGGAACTTGTTAAATCTCCTTCTAAAGGAGAATTGTTAAATCGCCTTTGCTTGGAAATTTGTTAAATTGCCTTGCACTAGCACTTTCTTAATTCGCCTTGTACTAAAAGGTTGTTAAATCGCCTTGGGAAGGAAATTGATAATTCGCCTTCAAAGGAAAGATTGCTAATTCTCCTTGTGAAGAGAACTTGTTAATTCGCTTTCACCAAAGTAGTTGATAATTCGCCTTCACCAAAGCAGTTGATAATTCGCCTTCACCAAAGAAGTTAATTATTCGCCTTCACTAAACACGAAACTCTAATTTTTCAAAACATAAAAGACACACTTTTTATTGTTTTTACCCAAAAATTCTTGTACAACTAGTATTACTAAGCCTATAGGTACCTTAAATATGCAAACTTTATGATTTTAAGCCAAAAATTTTGAAATCAAGAATTGTACTTTTTAAAGCCATTCAAACATAAAAGTTGAACAAAAATGATGTTTTTCTTGATTCAAAGCATGTACACCTATATCCAAGGATGCTAGATCAGATTTACCTATGTAAATGATCTTTTAGTGTACAAAAGAGCTTTGAAAAACAAGAAAAAATAAAATAGAATGGTACGGATCGAGTAAAAAAACAAAACAAAGAAAAACAACAAACACAAAACTTAACAAATCACTCCATGGCTCTTGATACCAATTGAAGATTATGCTAGTAATCTATAACACCAAATACCTATAAAGAAATTCTAGAGAGAGAAAGTAGATGGGAGGAAGGTTCTAGTGAGAGAAAGTAAGAAAGAAAATGAGATTAGATTATGTGTGAATGAACCAACCAACCAACACCCTCTCCATGTGTGGAGAGGGTATTTATACAACTTAAGTAACCAGCCATGGGTTTTCCTAATGGGCTTTCCATGTGTCTTTGGCCCAGTTAGCTTACTAATAATATATTTGATTAATCTACGAGCTACGACTAACTATATTGGAAGTAAAGGATACTTTTCGTGTTTCTAACAAAGAATTTCCTCCACCATATCATTAACAAGTTCTGCTTCACTTAAAGTTAGAATGCTTTTGAGTGCCCATGCTATTAGTCTTTGTATCTTTACATTGAAGTCCATTATTCTTTCTTCTGCAACTTGTACATCACAAATTACCTGTAATTAAGTAGCAAAAACATAATATCATTAACAAATAAGTTAAAAGTCCATCTAGTGGCACATGAAGAAATGTAATGTAAAGAAGTGCATGTCCAAGTTATCAACAATAAGATACAATTATGTCAAACCAAAATTCTTTACTAGATGTAACCATAAAGTGAAACTAAAATTTTTCAAATAACGGCCAGAAGCTATGTTTTTATAGCAAAAGTTAAAGCAGCAAATATATAAGCAAGGGAAGCATACGTTTACCTGGTTACCTTTGCTGGCCTTGATACTACATACATCAGAGTTGTCTTTACTCGAACAACATGAGCAACTATCTGAATATCACTTATATCATTTATACTTACCATTGTTCCCTTCTCTGCTACAACAGAAACATAATATCTAAATAGTTAACAAAAACTAGAACAATAGACTTGAAGATTCAAAATTATGAACTGCAAACCACAAAAGGAACTTTATCTTTCAAATAATTTAATCATGTTGGACTACTTGATGTTAACCCATGTCTGTTAGTTGATAGACATTATCTAGTCAATCATGAGTTATCCTATTCTCATCCGTATATCCATCATTAGTTGTCTATGTTAGGATTATGAAAAAGACTCGGTCACCCCCGTGTATCGTTTAGTATAGCATAGCTCGTAGTTAGAAAGTAAGCGTATGGATTTCGGTATTAGGTCGGGTCTTTTACCCAAGTGTAAGCCTATACCCAAGCCCATAAAGCTCACAAACACTTGTATATAAACCCTTTTCCAGCCATAGGAAGGGGTTGGTTGTTCTTTTTATCACATTTTCATGCTATTGCATTTTCTCTCACTAGAAACCTCACTTTCTCTCTCTACAAAATTAGCCAACCCAATCATCCATGCTTGTGTTATGATATCCAATATACTACAATTGGTATTAGAGCCCATGGGATGATTAGCTAGATTGTGTGTGCGTTTCCTTGGTTAGTTTAGATCAAAAGTTTGGTTTTTTGAAGGTTTATGATCTTATTCTTGACACTTTTTGATTCTCATGTTTGTAATGTTAAAGTTAGTGTTTTTATAGTTGTTATAACCTTCTAGGACCAAGTTGTGCAAAAGAAACCAAGTAAAAACGTTCAAAAGGGTGATTTTTAGGTGAAAAAGTTTGTATATTCTTCATTGTGTTTTGACCTTTCTGAGACATTCTTCGTTGCGTTTTGGTGAACAGTACTGCGTTTTGTCAGAAGAAAGTACATCGCGTTTTGTCATTTTGTATAGTACAACAGTACTGCGTTTTTTCTTATTAGAGGTTGCGTTTTGACCTAGAAATTGCGTTTTGAATTATTGTGTTTTGACTACAGGTTGTGTTTTGAAGACAAGTGTTGCATTTTTACTAAAGGAGACTCTGCCCAATTTTTTATTTGGTTGCGTTTTGATCAAATCTCAACACTGCGTTTTGGTCAAATCTCAACGCTGCGTTTTGGTTAAATCTCAGGCTGCGTTTTGGCTAATTTTCTTCATTGGGTTTTGACAAGACTAGGTTGCGTTTTGATGGAAACTACACTGCGTTTTGACTAGACTTCACTACGTTTTGCCTAATTTTCATTATCGTCATTAAGTTAACTTATTTCAACCAAGCCAAATCTCAATCATACAACATATCACCTAATCCAACAAATAATCATCACTTTTAACATACAATCACTAATCATTGATCGATCAACTTAATCATATCACAAGTAATCACTATGGCTAATCTTTCAGAGGACATCCAATGTGCCGGTTCTGATACCCGACCACCTATGCTTGATAAGACTGACTTTGCATCATGGCAACAACGTATTCGATTGTACTGTCGGGGTAAGGAGAATGGGGTAAACATCTTAAAGTCAATTGATGAAGGACCTTTTTAGATGGGGGCCACGCGAGTAATTGTTGCTGAAGGAACTGAAGGTTCTCTCCATCTAGGTCCGAAATGACCTCGAGTCTATTCGGATCTGTCACAGGATGAGAATGATAGGTACAATGCAGACATTCGGGCAACAAACATCATACTTCAAGGTTTACCAAAAGATATCTATTCACTTATTAATCATTACACTGATGCAAAGGACATATGGGACAATGTGAAGATGCTTTTGGAAGGATCGGAATTAACAAAGGAAGACCGTGAATCACAACTGTATGATGACTTTGAACACTTTCGTCAGAACAAAGGCGAAACCATTCACGACTACTATGTCAGGTTTGCCAAGCTCATTAATGACATGCGGAACATCAAGATGACAATGTCAAAAATACAGTTGAACTCAAAGTTTGTGAATAACATGTTGCCTGAATGGGGTAGATTTGTTACAGCTGTGAAACTTAACAAAGGCTTAAAGGATTCAAACTTTGATCAACTATATGCTTATTTGAAGCAACACGAGGCACATGCCAACGAGAATAAGATGATGTTGGAACGTCTCACACAATAGACAGTTGACCCTCTTGCCTTGATGTCCAATGTTTCACCTCAACATTATCATTCACAATCATCAACAATTCCACCGACCACATATCATCAACCACACTCTGCTGACACCTCACAATCTGATTTGGGACTTTCTCTAACTGACAACCTAATCGAGAACCTAACCAACACACTTGCCTTACTCACCCAGTCATACAAAACCTTCCTTCCTCAAATAAATAATCAACTCAGAACATCATCAAACCTAAGGAATCAAGCTACAATACAAGATGGCAGGGTTGTTGTTCAGAATGTTCAAGGTCGACAGAACAGAGGACAGGGTAATAATGCACGGGGTGCAGGTGCAGCTGGTTATGGAGGCGCACAAAACAGAGTAGGAAATGCTAATCCAGGTCAAGCTAGGCAGGTTAAGTGCTACAACTGCAACGGGGTAGGCCACATAGCAAGGAACTGCACTCAACCCAAGCATCCATAAAACTCTAAATACTTCAAAGACAAGATATTGCTGATGCAAGCTCAAGAGAATGGGGTAGTCTTAGATGAAGAGCAGTTATTGTTCCTAGCTGGTGGACAGGACAATGCTATTAATGAAGATGTGGATGAGCAATCGGTTCAGGACTTAGCTCTCAATGTGGATAATGTGTTTCAAGCTGATGATTGTGATGCTTATGATTCTGACGTTGACGAGGCTCCCATGGCACAAACTATGTTCATGGCAAATCTATCATCTGCAGATCCAGTGTATGATGAAGCCGGTCCGTCTTATGATTCGGACATCTTATCTGAGGTACAAGACCATGATCACTTTCAAGATGCTATTTGTGAACATCATGAAGAACACAGGATGCATGACGATGTACAACCAAGCTACGTTGTTGACTCACATGCTGATTATATGAGTGATAGTAATATGACTCCATATGATCAGTATGTAAAGGACAACGCAGTGCCAGTTGTACAAAACAATGCATCTACGGTTCCAAATGATATGTACGTGATGATAGATAATGATTTGCTTGAGCCTAAAGCCCAATCTGTCTTTAAAGCACCAACATACACAGTAGCTGATAATTCATTAAATGCTAAACTTGCAATATACAAGGAACAAGTTGAACTGTATGAAAGACGTGCCAAGTTTGAATTAACAGAAAGAGAACAAAAGATTGATGAGCAACTAAGAATAGTTATATGTGACCGTAATATTAAGGAAGAGAATTTGAAAAAGGAACTTCATTCTGTAAAATTGCAACTTGCCTCTACCATCAAACATAACAAGTTAATGGTAGATGAAGTTACATCTTTGAAAAAGGATTTTAATCAGAAAGAAAATAAATACCTTGAAGAATTTTTGGACTTAAAAGCTTTAAAAGATAAGGTCGAGGATAAATTATTCAAACAAGGCCAGTCTATTCAAACAGTTCACATGATGTGTAAACCTAGGTCTTATTATGATGAGGTGAATAAGGTAGCTATTGGCTACAAGAACCCCCTATGTCTACATCGTGCAAGGCAAGTTCAGCCTGCCCTGTATAGTGGTCATGTAATTGTCACACCCAATCATGCACCGGCCGTAGTACGTGACGGGGAGGAGACCCTAGAACAATCTGAAATTTCTAGGAAGAAAATGCATGATAAAATGAAAGCTAATGAATGTGTGGATAATAAGGTCAATATCACACCGCCTGATTACTCGAAAGAGAATTTTTTAGCGACCTTCACACCACAGAAACAACTGACCCCAGAACAAATATTTTGGTCTCAAGATATTGTTAAGATGAAAGCTGAAGCTCTCAAAGAGCAGAACACCAGACCAATCAAAGCGTTGACTGTGTATCCTCCAAATACACCTGCAACGCTTGTCCCCAGAGTGCTTCCAACCAAAAGTCAAGTGAAAATTAACATTTTTACACTTAGACAACTTTTTTCCGAATTTGAGAAAACCTGTAAAAAGAGAATCACACCAACTGGGATCACTGAAGGGGAAAGGGGTTTTGAACAAACCAAGACATGTTACCTCACGGAGGTCATTCCATTTTTCAAAACTCTTCAAGAACATTTTGAGGGCATTCAAAAAGCTCTAACAAAAGAAGTTAAAGAAATGAGTGATGCCTTTGATGAGTTGGAAGCTGAACTTGACCAAAGTATTGTTGATAGGAAACATGATGAGATTGAACGGAAAAACCTTCTTATTGAACATGATAATATAATCGCTGATGGTTTGTCTAAAGAAGTGTTTTATGTTGCATCGAATTCTGAGCTTAATGTATCTAGATTTACTGAAATGCAAAAGGCTCATAATGTTGTCAAAGCCCGTTGTCTGGAACTTGAAGCAGAGCTTTCTAATTTACGTGATAATATCCATAAGGATAATTATAATGAACTTTTAAACCGGTTTTCCAATCTTGAGGTAAATCACCTAAACTTACAGTTAAAGTATCAAAACCTTAAAGATAGTTTTCAGAATAAACCGTCTTCATCCGTTAATGATACTCCTGATTTTAACTCCGTTTTTGTGATCGGTCAAATGAAAGCTTCACTTCAAGGAAAAGACAACGTCATCCAAAAGCTGAAAATGCAAATATCTCAACTTAAGGAGACCCGTAGTGAACTAGACCGAACACTTGATTTTAGGGCCCGAGACTTTCAGATCTCACAATTAACTGAAAAGGTTAATGGTCTTCAAGAACAAAATGAGCTTTTTAGGGCAGAAAATGCAAAGATTAAGCAGCACTACAAGGAATTGTATGATTCGATCAAGATTACGCGTGCTAAGCATACAGAACAGATAACTGCCCTTAAAAATGAAAATGAGAGTCTAAAGGTCCAACTACAGAATACGGTCTCATGTGTCACTACAAATCAGGTTAAACCAAATACATAGTCAACTGTATTTATACGTCTTGGCTATCATCCTTAATAGGTTGCAGAGATCTATTCCTAAGAGGGACTCACAAGTGGTATCAGAGCCTGTGAGAAACTCTGAATAAGAAGAACAATCTAATCCAGTTATAAACCTTTATCCTTCAAAACTAAACAGTCTGCCACCACAGGATGAAATTCACCACCACCACACCACCTCCACCATTTTTTTAATCATCACATACACCAAATCAACAAAATCTCCCTCATACAGTATCACCATCAAGATGCCTATTCTCAAAAGGGAAGAATATGACTATGGGCTATGAAATTAGAGCATATTGGCCCATACAGACTATCCAATCTAGGAGGTTATATAAAATGGAAATGGTCCTGTATTTTCACTACAGATACATCAGGGGACAAAATTAAGATTTTGCCTTTGAACTATAGCAAGTGATTGTAGCCAGAGACGAGAGACGAGAGAGAAAAGCAAGGACCACCTTGCTTATGGCCCTACCGAAAGATCATCTGCTAAGTTCTATAAGATGATGGTGCAAAAGAATGTGGGATTGCCATCAATCTATATTGGTGGAACTGACGAATCCAAGAAGATGCAAAAAGTATATCTTGAAGCACACGTTTGAAGGATTCTTTGTATCCAAAACACAGAAGGGCTTCACAAAGGTATGACAGGTTTCCAAGTCTTCAAGTCAGATAGAGATGCATGGAAGCAGGTGTATCTAAGGAGGATGCGGGGGGGGGTGGGGGGGAGGGGGGGGGGGTGGGGGGGGGGGGGATAATAATAAATTCTTAAGATCTCTACCTTATGTTGGTCACAAGTCTCCCCTAATTAATGGGACTAAACCAGGGGTGGACACTCTTAGTTTTGATTGATTTATCAATAATCTAAGAGTCTTTGAGAGTGATAGAAAAGGCTCTATTACATCATCATCCTCTAGCCCATAAAATGTAGCTTTTGTCTCTGAGAACACAAACAGTACTAATGAAGTTAGTACCGCTTATTGTGTTCCCAATATTTCTGGTCAAAACATAAAGTATGAACAAACTTCATCATACTCACTTCTTGCTAATCAATCTAGCTGCCCTCAACTAGATCATGAGGACTTGGAACAGATTGATGAATATGACCTTGAAGAAATGGACTTGAAGTGGCAAGTGGCCATGATCTCAATGAGAATGAAAAAGTTTTACAAAAAGACTGGTAGAAAAGCTCAATTTGATTGCAAAGAAGCTGTTGGCTTTGATAAAACCAAAGTGGAATGCTACAATTGCCACAAAACAGGGCATTTTGCTAGAGAATGTAGAATCAAGGGAACTCAAGATAACAGGAGGAGAGATGCATGGAATTCTAAAAACAAAGATAGGAGCAGAACTGTATAGAAGGAGGACTCTAAAGCATTCGTGATAGTTGATGGAGAAGGTATGGATTGGTCAAATGATTCAGAAAATGAAGATTATGCTTTGATGGCTTACGATAGCTCAGACTCAGACACAGAGGTAATTTCTTGTTCAACTAAGTGTAAAGAGTCTTATGCTAATCTTACAAAACTATATGATGTCTTTTTTTTTTTCTCTTTTTTTTTTTAAGAGAGAACAACTAACGTGATGCAAGCATAGAAATTAAAGGCATATTCCCAAGGGTACTTAAGAAAGTGAAGAAATATTAGTTGCACTCATCAACCAGGACAACTTTGGTGAAGAACAAAGATAAAGTTTATGAAAATGATTTAGATGATAAAACAGTTGTTCTCAATACATAAGAAATTATTAGCAGAAGCTCAAAAAGAAAAAGAAGATTAAAGGCTAAAGTAGAAAATGCTTAATTCTTCTAAAAAATCTTAGTAAGACTGCTAAATACCCCAAATGAGTGCTAATGATACGTTTAGCTTGGGTATGGGGATCACAGATATGATTGTATTTTGAGCTATGAAAATGAAATGTTGCAGAGTGTTTTTATGAATAAAGAGAGTGAGATAGAAAACCAACCGTTGTATGATAGGTTTGTTACAGCAGAGGGAATGCATGCTGTACCTCTACCCATGACAGGAAATTACATGCCATTCAGGACTGATGTAGAGTAGATGATTCTACAGTGTACATTGTCCAAACAGACTCAAACCCCCCCCCCCCCCCCCCCCCCCTAGTGAATCTGAATCACAATCAAGTGAATTTGATACCTGTGAATCTAACATTAGTGCAGAACCATCTGAATTAGTGTCTGAACCAGTTGTCAATGAATCTAATGTAGAATGTCAACCTAAGGTCTGGTCTGATGCTCCTATCATTGAGGAGTATGAATCAGATAGTGAAGATGAGTGTGTGTCTAAACAAGAAACACCTAGTTTTGCTAACCAGCAAGTAAAAACTCCTAGGGAAAATGTTAAGAGTCAGTTCACACATAGTCAAAAACCTAAAGTTGACAAGAAAGATTTGGGGCATGGGTTTACTGTAAGAGCATGTTTTGTATGTGGTAGTCTAAATCATTTAATTAGAGATTGTGATTTCCATGAGAAGAGGATGGCAAGAAAAGCTGAGTTAAACAATGGTTGGAATAATGTGCAAAGAGTGAATAAACAAAACCAATTTGTTCCTCATGCAGGTACTAACTAGAACTGGTATATTTCCTGGTAATATGCTAGAACTAGAAGTACTAAATTTTTTAGTTTATATTAGGCAAAGTGTTAACAGACAGACAGTACTAACTAGTACTACCATGAAGGTTAATACTGTTAAGCCCATTATGAATAGAGTTAGAGCAGCAAATGTTTTTCACAAAACTCATTCACCATCTTCAAGACCTTTCAAAAAGACAACAGTACTTAGAACAAAATTTTCAAATCAAAAACTAATACTGCTAAGGTTAAATGCAGTTAGTACTGTTGGAGGAAAAAGGGAAAATGCTGTTAAGTACCTCACCAGGTTGTAATGGAGACCACAAGATTACCATGGTGGATCCAAATACAAGGGTGGTTCCAATCTTAGAAATGTTACACTTTCAAAGGATCCACTAGTCAGGGACTCAAGGCCCAAAAAGGCTTGGCGTCCTAAGAGAGTCTAATTCTCATTTATTTTTAATGTGTAGGATTATACCACATAGAGCTTAAAGAATTAAGGAATTGTTGATAGTGATGTTCAGGCACTTGACTGGAAAACAACCTTGCTGTGTTTCAAGACTTTAATGGTGGCCTGTTGCTTTTGGAGGTAGTATGGAATATCACTGGTAAAGGTAAAATAAAAATTGGAAAGTGAGATTTTGGGAGTGTGCTTTGTGAAGAACTTTCTCAGCATTTCAATCTATTTTTCTGGTCACAATGTGTGACTCAAAAAGAACAAGGTTCCTGTTTACTGACTATAATGTCTTGTTTTGTCTTTGAGTTTTATGTTACCTGATGAAAATCAAGTATTACTTAAAATCCCTTAGACAAACTACATGTCCAGTTTCAAAATTTAGTGAACATTGTTCCTTCAGGAGGAATGGCTTTGTTTATTGAAAGGCTACATACGGATGAATCTAACATATGGCATAGTGGTTGGGTCATGTCAATTTCAAAAAACTAAATAAACTTTGATGGAATCCTTGTCGAGGTCTACCTTCAAAGATTTTTCAACCATGACCCCACTTGTGTTGCTTGTCAGAAAAGGAAGCAAACAAGGCCTCCGTAAGGCCAAAAATTAGTAAGCTCTATTAGCCACTATTTACAAACTTCTTCATATGGATTTTTTGGACCCTACATCTGAAGTGAGTTTAACCATAAACCTATTGCCTAGTTATCACTGATGATTTTAGCAGGTTTAGTTGGGTATTTTTCTTAAGAACTAAGGATGAAACTAGTGCAATCCTTAAGGACTTTATAAGACAGATAGAGAACCAATTGAATCAAAAAGTTAAAACTATTAGAAGTGATAATGGTACAGAATTTAAGAACAAGGATGTTATTGAATTATGTGGGTCAAAGGGGATCAAGAGGGAATATAGTAATGCCAGAACTCCACAACAAAATGGAGTTGCTGAGAGAAAGAACAGGACCCTTATTGAGGCTGCAAGGACCATGCTTGCAGATTCATTTCTACCTAACACTTTTTGGGCTGAAGCAGTTAGTACTGCTTGTTATGTTCTAAACAGGGTATTAGTGACCAAGCCTCATAATAAGACACCTTATGAACTTTTAACTGGTAAGATACCAATTATAAGTTATATAAGACCTTTTGGGTGCCATGTGACCATCTTGAATACCATTGACCACCTGGGCAAGTTTGCTGGAAAATCAGATGAGGGATTTTTAGTTGGGTATTCTCTACAAAGCAAGGCTTTTAGAGTATACAACTTAGAAACCAAAAGGGTTGAAGAAAACCTGCACATCAACTTCTTAGAGAACAAACCAAATGTTGCAGGGAAAGGACCAACTTGGCTTTTTGATCTTGATTATTTGACTGATTCTATGAATTATCATCCTGTTAGATCAGAGAATCAAGCTAATCCTCTTGCAGGTCAACAAGAAGCTAACCAAAATGCAGGTACAGAAGACATTATTGATGCAGGGGATTCTGAAACAGAGGATGAATCTGCTCAAGACTGCTTTGTACTGCCAATATGGCCTTCTTATTCTTCAACAATCACTCCTGATTTAAAGACAGATGAAAAGAGAGATGGTCCAAGAGAGGAAGAACAAGTCTTTATGGATGAACTTGAAAGACTTATGAGACTCAGAAGCCTTTAGTCAAGGATGAGGAAGCCATTGATGTAGATGTCCATCTCTATAGATCCATGATTGGCTCTTTAATGTACTTGACTGCTTCTAGGCCTGACATTATGTTTGCAGT
>BQNB010033281.1:0-39037 GCA_026074375.1 Tanacetum coccineum
TATATAACTGATAGATTGTACATCATCTAACTTAATAGATGGATATTTACATTTATGAAAATTGTGGGTTGTTATATTGTAACATCCCCATCTTTGGATTGCGCAGCAGAAATTGCAATTGGGTGTTACTAAATAGCACAATACACCAAGATAATAGAAAACGACCCAAATGAGACGTTTTACAAACATGTGTTTCATTATTAATCAGAGAAAAGTGTGTTTAGGTCCCCACAGGAATCGCAACCACAACCATTACAACATTTGAAAGACAATTGTTTCAAATTTAAAGACATTGTTTTAAAACACAATAAGATATTGTTTTTGAAAGACAAGGAACACATAAGTAGTCTTTCACCATATCATCACACGCACGACACCTCCACGTCATCGTTGCCTTCATCCTTGGTTACCTGGGATAAAAACATGTTTAAACGTCAACAAAGTTGTTGAATGAAATTTATATAGTTTACAATAATCAATAAGTAATAATCTTGGAACACATAATTAGTTCTCGGGAAAACATTGCAACGAATACAATGGATAACATCTCTTTTCTTTCACGCAATAAGCTCATGACACCGAACGTTAGCAATACATATGTCATTTCATATGCCAATTTTCCCCAGAATAAGGTATTATTGTCATATATCTACTACCTCTAAATACAAAACGTCCGTTTGACAGGGTGTTCACAAGGATTCATACCCCGGACGGGGTTGTCAAACCCAATAGATCTATTTAATTCATTAGCATTCACCTTACAAGGCGATTAACGGCTCATAAAATAAGGGACTTCAATAATAGCTACTTATGCGGAAACATTCTCATAATCGGGTCTAGTATACCATAAAATCATATGTGCTCGATTTATAAAACAAACATGTATCCCCCTCGCGGGTTTATAAAACAATCAAAAGATTTAAATGTAAGGTTATGAACTCACCTTAAGCAAAAGATTCCAATTCAATCAAATCAACAAGCGCAAATAACTTCACGTCTCAACCGCGGCCTATATAATACATATATAGCGGTACGTGACTAAAAGTAAAATAATTTGTATAATGCATACTTGCACCTATATTTATATAACTATTATGTATATACAATCATATAATATAATCTCCAAGTGCGACGTAAAATATTTTACTTTGACGCACTAACAATATCACAACGTTTACCATAAAGTTTCTATTTTTAGAAAGTTGCCGAAAGTAAGGACAATATAATCCTAACTTCATACTTCATCATTATTTAACTAACATTACAAACACATTGCTCATTATAACCTATTTTCAAAAGTATACGCAAACTTGACTTTCAAAAGTCAAACTTCGTAGTTGACTTTTCACACCAAAAATTACCAAACTTGACTTGGCCGTAAAACGTTCGTTATTAAGATTTACGTGACGATCCACCTAGCGAAACGTAGATAAAGGCGAACTCTATCACATTTCATTATCAAAATTGACTTTCAAAAACTTCATGACACGCTGCGGGTCGGTCAAACTTAGTCAACTCAAAACCCATTAAAATGATATTTTTGACTTAAACCAACTATCAAAACATGTTTAACTAGCCTATTTACATATACTAAAACCATCAAACGTCAATCAATAACCAAATACACTTTTTATAATTTCCGCACTTGAATCCTATAGCACACAATATATAATACGCAATAACATCAAATTAATCACACTAGAACATAACTAGAATACTCACAATGTTATAACAAAAATCGATTTTGTTTCCCCTTGTGGTTCGAACTTAGGACAAAACCCCAAAACCCAAACCGAAACCTTTTTCAATCAAACTAAGTAGCAAGAACACTAATCTAGCAACTAATAACCTTCCTTTTAGATCAAAATCACATGAACTCAACCAAATTTCAAACTTTCAAAATACTCATTGCATGTGGGATTTTATTAATGGGATATGTGTCCTCGGTACAAGGATTAAGAATATATATTTAGATTGCATTTCATGTTGAAAATTTGACGATGGTGGTGGTGTTTATGGTTGGTCGGTCGTGGAGGATGAACAAGGGAGGAGGAAGACAAGTTTTTGGTAAAATGAAAAATGTGTGTGTATGATGTAGTTTATATAGAAAACAAGTTTAGGCTTTTAACACCTTTAGCCCCTCCATCCTTATATTCCTTCTATTTTTAGTACAAGTTATTTATTTCGTCATTAAAACTGACCAAAAACGCAGGTCACACCACATTCGTAAATATTCTTATTCCGTCTCACTAATTTTACTTTAAAACGTTTAATAAAACGTTAAATCATGTAAAACACGACCTTTAAACATGGTTTTTACAAAAACTCGAGGGAAAACCACAAAATACAAAATAAAATAATCACGCTCTCGGAGTGACAATATAAATTTTTTTAACTTTCTCGGACGCTAAAAACAAATAGAAACTCAATCACAACTTGTAATTTCCCTATAAATGGAAATTTTCACCAAACCTCATATAGCATAAACGACTCAAATCAATCATGTGGTATAATAATTATCATAGCTCGGGATAAACGTTGACCTAAAACCCGGGTTGTTACATTCTCCCCTCCTTTAGGGAGCGTCGTCTGGGTGCTCAACTAGACTAGTAACTTGTTTAAATTGGTAAATCTTAGGATTACAACCAAATCGCCTATACATGTTGTTTATTAACTAACTACACCGGCAAGTTAACCTCCCGTTAAACCCTTCCACTCTCATCTTTAGAGTGATGATCTACTAGAACAAACCGTAGATCCAATCCTTTAGGAATTTACACTAACTATTTGTTTCGTTACACCCTTACACCTTAACATACCCTATTAGATTAAAGTTTAATTTACAGTTGCTAGTTGCTTAAAGTATAAAGTTTTTATTTCCTGAGTCTTGTGTCATTTTCTATCTTTGGTGCGGTTGGAAATTTGCACATTGCAAATGGGAATGTATATTAGTAGTCAAAGCTCATGTGATTTTACGACCGTCACAATTATCGGTGAAATCGAAGAACGAAGAAATTACCGAAGGAATTATCTGGAATTGTTATGATGGTGAAGATGGTGAAACTACACCGAGATTTGAAGTATTGTTTAAAAAAAGAGAAAGAAAGTTTGATGATAATCGTTTCGCAAAAAGCATTACCGAAGGAATTATACGAATGATCGATTATTCGTTGATACATTTAAAAATCAATGATGTAGAATATTGTACAAAGTGGAAGATATTATAACACCCCGTGTTTTATGGTCATTGACGTCATCAATAAATTCGCAATGTATCTTTTGTATTGTACGCGTTTGCTTTTAAATCGTAAACGTTAAGCTAAATCGCGTAAGCTAAAAATGATCATTCAATGTAAACGGGCATCAAACAATTAAATGTTTACATCAAGCAAGTGTTAAGTAATTATTTTGAGGATAATTATTAACTTTGTTCATTTTATTTTTATTGCTTACGTAAATTTGTTACGTTTCGCGATAAAATACGTTTGGGCATACCCGGAACCACCAAAACATTTCTACGATTCAAAAAATACCCACATTTATACCCAATACTCAAAAATCATAAAAATATATCATATATATCAATGTTTGGCCGGATTTGGTGATATACATACAAGAAATATCAAGAAAATCTTGCAACTAGTAAATTGTACATTACGTCTCATTAAACCTTATGACAATCTCAATCAAAGCCCATACCATGACCATAAGGTCTTCCTTGATTTCCTCATTTGTGTCCCAAGACTTTCCTATCACCACTTGACTAGCTTATGAGTATATAGAAAGAATACTTGCAAGTATACACATAGATAACACTTCAACACTTAACAAAAAAATCAATTTTCTCTCTTTCTCTCCTTACTCACCCACGACAACAAACACCCCTTATACATAATCTATGCCTTGATTTTCCTAGACCATACACACCATCACACATTATTCCTAAGATATACTAAGGTGTTTGCAAGCCTTGATTAACCATTTACAAGTATAGAAGCAAGAAAGGAATATTAGGGTTTCTATTTGGAAAACTAGGGTTTCAAGTGTGCAAGCTTTCTAAGTGGGGTGATAATTTGGATGACATCAAATAACGTCTATTTATCGCATCATTTATCCCATGTTATTAACCCATTTTGTATAGTTTTTGCAAAAAATGTTACTTATTCATAAATTTTATATTTGAGAATTGCAGTAATTATGAAGTAATTGGTGAAACTTAGCAAAAGGCGCGCATTCTGGAGCTTAAATGAAGATATTTTGAAAATTACTGTTTTTGAAGACCAATACGCCGTATCCATCAAGGAAGATACATCGTATCCATGCCTGCACTCACCAAAGACCACAAAAGGAATGAAGCTCAATACGCCGTATCCAGAGGACTCAATACGCCGTATTCAAGATATGGAATCAATATAATATTCTGAAAGATATCAAACGTGGTCCCTACTCCAAGAAATCCCCAATACGCCGTATCCAATACATGGATACGCCGTATCCAACCGACTTCCAGACCTTATAAATAGAAAACTCACAAAACGAGTTTTAGGTGTGCTAAATCATATTCTCGATACCTAAACCACAAAAGTCGATTTTCAAAGGAGAAAAAGAGCAGAAGAGGTCGAGCAACATATTCAATTCCATAGAAGACATCGTGTAATTCCATATACTTTTGTAATCGTTCAGTTTTTGGTATCATTCGTTAACTCGGTTAGTTTACCTTGGCTAAATTATACTCTTGTATTTATTTTGACGTTTAAGGCTAATTCTTTGGTTATTAGCCATTATCTATGAAGATTGAGGTTTGGTATTTGTTTATATCGATTTCTTGATTTATCGTTGAGTGCTTGTTTATGTTTATCAATTTATACTTGTTTACGCGCTTTTGTATGTGACCTATCATTCAACTGGATCTAGCAAAGTGGACCAAGCGGATCTAGAGTCTGGGACAACTCTCCATATAGTAATTTATACATCTAGAATAATAGTTACACAAGTATTGTCCTTCTAAGTCTGTGTCTAGGATACGCTTCGGGCTTAACTCGTTAATTGGATATTGCCGATGGTTTATTGATCGTGTTGACTAGTAGGTGACCTAGATAATTCAACAAATAACGTTCTGATTCCATTGGATAGGTGGACAAGTGGACTACTAGTGTATAGATTGCCAT
The DNA here is from genome assembly GCA_026074375.1 of Tanacetum coccineum. Classification (NCBI taxonomy): domain Eukaryota; kingdom Viridiplantae; phylum Streptophyta; class Magnoliopsida; order Asterales; family Asteraceae; genus Tanacetum; species Tanacetum coccineum. The sequence continues at coordinate 5,169 of BQNB010033281.1, forward strand.
TAAGCGGTAAGTGGGTAAAGTCTCTATGAGCTAGGGTTTAACAAGATCACCATTGCTTTAATCCCTAAGATAAATTATAATAAGAAAATAAGGATGCTTTATGCGGATGCTTCAATCGTGACAGAATTAATGTGTCTAGGTCTTAGGATGATGTAACGCCTAAGTCTTAAGAATGATATGCCACCTCGAGAGAAGAAATCATTGCACTAAATAAACAAACCAACGTTCTAATCGGATTAATAATGGTTAATAAAGTTTTCTTATATAAGGTTCGACCGCTCTTTTACCTCTGACTAAACGCACCCAAAATCTGTAATTCAGTTTCAATCATATTGTTTTATATGCTTCTAATGCCTTAATATAATAACCAGACATGATATTAAAAAAGAAAATGATTTTTATACAGACATAGAGCAGCAAGATATAAGAAGACGACTTACAGTGTATGATAGTCTTTGAGAGAATGAAGTGTTGGTATGAATGAATGCAAATGAAAATGGAAGATTAAATGAAGTTACAAAGAATAAAGACAACTGGGTTGACTCCAAAGTCAATTCCACATCTCCAAATTACACTTCTAGTCCCTCGTTTTTTAATAATATGCAATTTCTTGTTGCTACTTTGGTCTTGTAGAAATTTTTAGTTGATACATTCACAATTATCACCGGTTTTATTCGAAACTTGTTTAAGACCCGTGTAATGCACATGTTGTCTTTATATTTATTTTAACAAAAATCAAAGAAAACATGAAGTAAGACAAGTAACTTCGTATTCAGCCAATATCAATACCTTTACGGGTTTATTTGGTATTGTTTTTTATTAATGTACACTAAAAGCTACAATTTCAATGGAGAATTGGTCGCATAACTTTTTCATCTACAAGTAACTCATGCACAAATATGCCAAAGAAATAAAATAAGGAAATTCTCAAGAATTAAATTATCAAAATAAACTACAAATCCGAGTCTTATAATACAATATAGGCAACTTCTAACAATATGATAAAGTCAACACCTCCTCGAATCAAAAGCAAGACATTACTCTGTACTGCTCCATCAGATAACAAGGGATACATTTTATCAAAAGCATGCTATCATTATCTTGATCAGAAGAATAACAACATTACAGCTTGTCGTGTTTATAGGAAATCATTTTACAAGAAAGAGTAAATCATTTTACCTCTTGGTAGTCGCCAACTCAAAAATAAGCCTCGAGCCTAATAACCAGTGATTTTCCCATCTCTGTCAGAGTCAACTTCCATGAACACTTTCATATACTTGTTAACACCAGCCCGCATCATTTTTGGCCACTGAGGTAGTGATGTGTTGGGGACTTGTGTTATTTCTGTATTTGGGACTTGTTCCTGATATCCAAATTTAGCATTTTGAGTCGGCCCTGTTGATTTGGTCTTGGCGCAGATGGCCTCGCTGATTGTACTGGAGCAACTGTGGGTTGCCTTGTAAAAGCATTCAATGCACCAAGTGGGTCTATTTGGGCTGGAGTCTAGGGCTCAGAAGTTGCAGGAACAATTGCAGAAGAAACGGGTGGAATGCTTTATTACCATAATTCCTTCACCAAAACAAGAAGGATCGGCTTACATGCAATCCTCTGCTTTATTACCATAATTCCTTCACCAACACTTGGCTGCGTTTAGTTGGAGAAAAACACCCTTGTTTTCCACAAAATGTTTTGTGGAAAACAAGGAAAACAAAGATCGCGTTCATTTCGTCGTTTTCCAACAAAATTCTCTACAAAACACAAAATCTCTACTTTCTCATTTTATACACAAAACTAGAAAACAATTTTATGTTGTTTTCGCCGTTTTTCTTTTATGACACCCATATCTATTTTCTCCTTATTTCCTACGTTTTATACGTTTTTATAAGTTTTTTACTTTTTCGTCCGTTTTTTCTGATTTCGTCCGTTTTTTTACGATTTCGTCCGTTTTTTACGATTTCGTCTGTTTTTTACGATTTCGTCCTTTTTTACAATTTCGTCCGTTTTTTTTACAATTTCATCCGTTTTTTACGATTTCGTCCGTTTTTTACGATTGCGTCCGTTTTTTTATGATTTCGTCCGTTTTTTATGTTTTCGTCCTTTTTTTTATGTTTTCGTCCTTTTTTTACGATTGCGTCCTTTTTTATGTTTTCGTCTGTTTCTTTATGATTTCGTCCTTTTTTTTACGATTTCGTCTGTTTTTTACGTTTTCGTCCGTTTTTTAAGATTTCGTCCGTTTTTTACGATTTCGTCCGTTTTTTACGATTTCGTCCGTTTTTAAACGTTTTCGTCCGTTTTTTACGATTTGTTTGTTTTTTTACGATTTCGTCCGTTTTTTACGATTTAGTCTTTTTTTTGCGATTTCGTCCTTTTTTAACGTTTTCGTCCGTTTCTTTACTATTTCGTTTGTTTTTTTACGATTTCGTCCTTTTTTTAAGGACGAAAACGTAAAATTACAGACGAAAACGTAAAAAACAGACGAAAACGTAAAAAACCGGACGAAAAGGTAAAAATGGACGAAATCGTAAAAAAAAGGCGAAAACGTAAAAAAACAGACGAAATCGTAAAAAACGGACGAAAACGTAAAAAATGAGAAATCGTAAAAAACAGACGAAATCGTAAAAAACGGATGAAATCGTAAAAAAAAGACAAAATCGTAAAAAACAGACGAAAACGTTAAAAAAAGACGAAATCGTAAAAAAACGGACGAAATCGTAAACAAACTGACAAAACGTAAAAAATGGACGAACACGTAAAAAAGGACGAACTCGTAAAAAAAGGACGAAATCGTAAAAAAACGGATGAAAACGTAAAAAACAGACGAAATCGTAAAAAAACAGACGAAATCGTAAAAAAACGGACGAAAACGTAAAAAAGCAGACGAAAACATAAAAATACGGACGAAAACGTAAAAAACGAACGAAAACGTAAAAAAAAGACAAAAACGAAAAAAGCGAACGAAAACGTTAAAAAATCATTAAATAAATAATATTCACCCAGTAGCCCATTTATCCCATTAGTGCCCGTTTTAGCCCGTGTCCATTTTGGCCCGTACCCGTTTTGCCTGATGCCCGCGCCCGCCCGTTTTGCCGCCTCTATTTTTGTGTGTCGAATATGTCTTTATAATATTACAAAAGTAAATAGAGAATTGAGATAGAAACAACAACACTTAAACATGTATTCTAGTTTTGTAAAATAAAAAACACAAACACATGTTTCTTTAACTAAACACGTTTTCTAAATTTTCAATTGTTTTGTAGAGATGGAAACCCCCTCCTTTTTTCTACAAAACAGGAAACATAAAATGATGGAAAATGTTTTCCAACTAAACGCAACCTTGATATCTTCAGATCTGTTTTCATGATCTTTCCAATCATTTGCATTTGGACTTGAGTTAGGCCTTGTCGTTTTGAGACTCCTTGGACATCTTCACAAAAGCAGCTTCCTTCAAAGTGGATATATATGTGGTCATAAATAGCTTTGGCAAGGGTCGTCTTTCCTATTCCACTTATGCCACATATTCCAATCATGTGAACCTTATCAGACCCAACGAAGCGTGACAAGTCTAATTTGTCGAAATGGAACTCTATGCCAACCATGTTTTCACCAACATGCAAGGGCCCGTCACATAATATTTTGAGTATGTCTTTGGAGATGCAATTGATGAACTTGTACTCATACATGTTAACCATAAAAGAGAGCAAAAAAAAGTGTTAAATCTTTAGTAATAAAGATGTTTGTGAGTAAACAACCAACATAAAAATAATCACAGGAAACAATAAATTTACCTATTTGTCATGTCCTGGCATCTAGAAAAATCAGCTGCCATTGATAAAGCTTCTTTCCATTTACCCACCTTTGTACTATTTGAAATTTCGTGCTTAGAGAACGCTTCTGCATAACTCCTTTTTTGTTTCCTCACCACATCAGGCTTGGCATCATAAAAGATAATCCGAACCTCGTGCTTTGGGCTTTCATTCAGCTTACACTCAAGTATTTTGACAAGTTCCCTCAGACACCATGAAGCGTAATCTTTGGAGAAGATAACAATCAAAAACCTCAATTCTTCGATGGCTTTGTAAAGATGTGAAAATATCTTTTCTCCTTTAGGCAACTCTCTATCATCTCTAAAAGCATGAATTCCTTTTTGCTTGAAGTCGTTGAACACATGATCCATGAAACTTTTTCGTATATCGTCACCTCTAAAACTTACAAAACCATCATAGTTCCATCGATGAGGAATGGACGTAGTAGCCATTTTCAATAATGAGATCGATCTGCATTCACAAGTAAATAAATTCATAAAGAATACACATTATCAAAAACAAAGATAGTGAAAATCAAGTTGAAGTACAAATGGCATTTCATCAACAATTCGTTTCACTAAAAATGTGACTCTGTTTCATATTTTTGACTTTTTATCTCCCAAAAATATCAAAAACTAAAAATCATAGTCTTGACGATTATTTTATATATAATGTCTAAAAAATTGTTGAAATTGCGGAATTGTATAACTACACAAAAAATTGTTAAAAAACTGTTTTTAAATGTCTAAAAGCGTTTTTTTAATTTTATGACGTTTCTTTCGCGTAAACACGTCCAAAATGTGTGATTGCGTAATTCAATCTTATTACAATTCTTTACTACGTATGAGTGATACTTTATTCTATTTTTACATCCTATGCGTTAATAATTAGCCGAACAATAAAGCATTGTAATAAGTCTTCATCTTGCAGCTAAGAATAGAAAGATGACCAACTGATTTATTAAATCTCCAAAATGACTTGAAGGAATTCTTAAAGCCTAGGTACCATTTTGATTTAACTATTACACAAGAGTTGGATAATGCTATCGGTTGAGCAGATACATAATCCAATGAACAAACGCTGATACTTTAGCGCACGAGATTTCCCCAAATGCCAACCTAATGACTTCTTTAGCATGAAACTCACAAATTAAAAAACTGCATGATGGTGTGTAAGGAAACAATACTAATCTTGTGTTCCCATTACTTATTTACTTATCATAAAGCTTTCCTTAGCCCATCCTATGTTAATGCTTGTGCTCCATCAACTGATTTGGATCTACAATGCAAACCAGTGAGATTGCTAGAGGGAATCAATGCTCTTTCCTTTCTTCTATCACAACAAAACTATTTTGCTCGTGTTATTCTACATGTCAAACTGTAATTTATCTTCACCGTGGAGGCCATACCTGATGACGTATAGTACGGACCGGCCCACTCATACTATTATGGGCTTGGTAGCTGATAATGGGCCTCCGGCCCACCCATCGTGGTCACGGCCTCCTGGACCTACGGGCCGCGGCTACCGGCATGCTTTCCGTGGCCACGGTATCTTCACAAGTTATCTTTAAGAATAACCTAATTAAATAAGAGATATGTTTTACTTATTTAAATAAGCTAGGATGACTTCGAATCCCTATAATATCGGCCGCATCTTGGGCCGCAATTCACGGAAACCCTTAGGGTTATTTGGCCTATAAAAGGGGTGCAATTCTCATCAATACAGGTATCTCATAAATCCTAATTACATTCGATTACTCCCTCAAGATCATACACTTACTCTCATGTCGGAGTCTAATCGTGGGATCCGCTCCCACGATAAGGTTAACGGTGTTTATTTCCTTGTGCAGGGTCCTTCAACGAATTCACTTGGTACAAGAACAAGGCTCTCTACACCCGAATAGCAGCCTATTCGGATTAAACTAGACTCAACCCAACTTTTGTATCAACAAGTTGGCGCCATCCGTGGGACCATACACTAGGAACTACTCTCATCAGAATGAGCGCAATGGCTAATGCCACCCCCATCGTAACCACTGTCACGAAAACTACAAACAAAGAAAAAGCGCCAGATGCCGCACCTAGAGTGAACATCCAGGACTTATGCGAAGAACACTATGAAGACATCCTGCCAATCATCATAGAGAAAGCACGGCGTGACAAGTGAAAAGAAATCCAAACCAGACTAAATTTTAGAGAAAACTCCAAGAAAACCCGAAGAGAAAGGGAGAACTCCTTAAACTCGAAGGCGGAAAACTCGCCCGCGAGATTCCACCCTAAGAGTTCCAAGATACGAGGACGCGATGACATAAACGTGTTTATCCGCTTGAGGCATCGAAGGAGGAGCGTCCATGAGCGACTCAGTAAAACCTACTCGCCAAGTACAACCAAATCCGGACCAAGCAGGGCAGATTCGAGAGATCTTTCTCACAGCAGAGGTCATTTCCGCAGTAGGGAACGTCCCCGAATAGAAGACCGTTCCCGGGGCGCTGAAGAATTGTATGGCGATACGTACTCTCAGGGAACCAAAATTAAGTACAGAGATCGACCCCGCAATATAAAAAGGTGGAGGGAAAGTGAATCCCCATCATCGCGCGGATCAGAAAGTGGCACCAGTAACGGAGGACACTGGAAGTAGAGGACAAAAAGGCATAAGCTGGAGGATGAAGACGATCTGGCCGAACCCTGGACTTGCGAAGATGTGGATCCGTTCACACCTCAAATCCGCAACTTCAAAAGTTCGCGGAAAACGCGCATGCCTAATAATGTGAAAACTTATGATGGAACAGGAGACCCGGAAGACCGCTTAAAAATCTTCCAACCCACGGTACAGGTGGAACGTTGGGCAATGCCTACATGGTGTCACATGTTCAACTCTACCTTGATAGGAGCCGCGAGGGTATGGTTCGATGAATTACCTCCGGAAAGCATAGATGGGTACAATGGTCTTAAAGCGGCCTTCCTAGCATACTTCATGCAGCAGAAGAAGTATGTGAAAGATCCAGTAGAAATTCACAACATTAAGCAGAGGGACGGGGAGACCATTGAGGATTTCATAGAGCGGTTCAAAGTTGAAACCGGGCTCATGAAGGGAGCCCCTGAATGCATGCGGATCTTCGGGTTCATGCATGGGGTAAACAACCCCGAACTAACAAAACATCTCAATGAACACGTCCCAAAGACCATGGAAGAAATGATGACAATTACCACTGCCTTCATATGAGGAGAAGCCGCTGCCGCTTCCAAAAAGAAAGTTCACTCATCGTGGAAATCATAAGTCCAGTCCAAACGGCATGCTCTCGAGCGAAAATATGACTTCCGAGGTCAGCCAAGGGAAGGACGGGGGTCTAGCAGGTTTACCCCCTTACCAAAACACCCAAAGAAATCCTCGCGACCGAGGCAGGAAAGTTTAAATCGCCGCCGCCTATGGTAACCCCGGTATAAAAAAGAAGTAGCAACAAGTTTTGCGATTTCCACAACGATAAGGGACATAACACGGACGAGTGCATGCAGTTGAAGAAGCAAATCGAAGAATTGGTGCGAGCCAGTAAGCTCTCGCATGGACGAACCTCGTTGTCATTAGGACCTCTAATAAAAGTAATCCATGTATTATTTCTTTTTTAACTTTTTGTCCTTAGGATATTAATAAAATTCCGCAGGGTCTAGCTAACCCTGCGACCTTTTTATCGTAAAAATTGTCTAAGTCACTCTTTCTCTTTTCCTTATTTATTATTATTCGTCATTCCACAAATGCATGCACAATATTGTGACTATCTCCGGATGTTTATAGGATAAGTACCCTAATAATTGCTAGAGGGTTGCAACCCCAGCGGTCACAGATTCTGTCTCTTTAACCTATGTACCTAAGACATTGGGCGCATAAAGAAAGACTCTCATAGAGCACGTAAGTCGCTAAAAGCGCCATGTATATACATCAAAGATAAGTCATTCACTTACAAAAAATTGTTACCCACGGACATCCGTAGAAATATTACAGACCAAAAAATCGTCGAAGTACCACAGGCGGTACTACGGCTCAAGGCCAATTCAAATTATACATAGAAGGCAGAGACTTGGATCTAATAAGTTTAGGAGACGCCTCATCTTCTGATAGCTCAGTCTGGGTAGCCGCATCCTCCAACAGGATTTGAAGACCTTGAGGAATAACAGTCGGCACGGATACATGAACACCATCCGACCTGGCATGATGGGCAGAACCAACTCCGTGAGTTCGACAGACAATCCGTCACTTCCTTTTCTTCTATGACGGACTTATATTCTGCGGCAACGGCGTCTCTACGTGCATCCTCCTCTTTAAAAGCCCAGGGTTTTTTGTGGTCACGTACCTCGGATACAACATGTTCTTGGAGCTGAGAGGAACTTGGGACGAGGTTCACGAATGAATGGTGAGGTTCCTCTCTAGTATGCTTTATCAAGTGTAGGATGCCATAAGTAAGTCTATGGTCGCATCCTTCAACTGCTCCAACTGATCAACTAAAGGGTACTTCATATCCCTCAAAGCAGTAAGGGCTGCGATGTACTTCCCCTCGACCTCAGGATCATACGCCTCAAGGGCCGCTAAGTCCAACTTCGCCCCTCCGTGCTCTACTCCATACTTGAGCCCCTCGCTCATACCCTTCACAATTCCAGCAGACACGACATCAGCAAATGCCTGCCTCAGGTCTGTAGATTCCGCAAATTTCATGATCGCCAGGCGTAAACCATGCCTAATAACCCAGCGGCGACCCACGATCGCTGTCAGCATGTGTGGGTACAACTCCTTATCAAAATCAATGCTTAGTGCATCCAACCGTGCGTCCATCTCCGCGCACCGCTGCTCAACCTTTTCATCCTCAAGCCTCTTAAATTCTTTAAAAGCTGCTTTTATCTTTTCCTCACCAGTGACCTGAGCCTGAAGGGTAGATCCTGCTGCGACAATTAACTGTTATTTACCTACAGGTCCGCAAACTTGGCACGGAGGCTTTCTACCTCCTTGGCTAAATCTGCATTCCTAGCCTCTGTGGCTTTCTTCATGTCAACCTCGACCTCTAGCAGGGTCTTGAGGTTTTGCGCTTGATTACAGAGGCCATGAACCTCTGTTTCCACAGCTTTGAGGGATTTGACTTCTGCGTCCAACCTTTTTATATCTTCTTCCCTTGCCTGGATTCTCTGCTCCCGTTTGGCTATCTTTTCCATGACTCTCTTCCGTAGTCTCACCTCTTGCTCAAACCTCAGCCTTAGTTGAGAACCCATCGTCACTTGGCGTGCCAGATTTATGTTATACTGGCTTAGAAAATCATCGTTGGGCAAGTGGCGCAATTCTGAGAAATATCCCGACAGTACAATATGATCCACCACGTCCTGACATGCATCTGAGGTGTCCAAACGGCAGCTGTTAGTGACACCACATCCCGGCTTAAATACCACCTGGTGACCCAATGATAGAGGTAAAGGAAGAAGACTTCCCAGACTCTGGATCCCCTGCGACAGACGCTCCCTTGGAAGATCTGTATTAATAAAAATAGGGACACACGGTTTGTTAGCATATAAAAAAATAAAGGGAAATTACGGAACACATTACTTATTAGGCAATATCCTGTTCAGGGACGGACTGCGGCTTCGAATAAGACAACGGATATGGATCACTAACATCGACAGGAATCTCATGAGGAGTAGGTATGGGGATTGGGATGCCGGCCTCCAACCCCATTGATGCAAGGGATTTTCCTCTAGTAGTACTCTATGTGGGACCAGACGCATGATCCCTCCTTAGCACCTTGGGCGGCGCATTCACCTCCACCTCCTCATTACCTCTTTTACGGCAAAGTTGCTTTCGCCTTTTGCTAACAAGTGGCTCCACCGAGGCCATTTCCTCCCCTAACACGGCCTCTTCAGCAACCTCAGTGGTCGCTGCAGTCTCCTCAGGGGGTTCCTCGTGTGCCAGTTCATCCTGGGTTCCCCCCTTCCGCTACCGTTCCCTTAGTCACTGCTGAGGCAGGGTTTTCATTATTAAAGTCCAGGAGAGACCTCTCAACGGTCGATGGTGTCCTTGAAGATCCTGATGCCACGCTCGGATCTTTCATCTCTATTACCCGGTTTGCGGTGACAGTTAACAACGGCACCTCGTGAGCGGCACGCGGTTGAATCCCAGTCTTCACTTTGGAGGGGTTGGGGGCACTGATTAAGTTGAACAGGTCCATCTCTACAAATACAACGAAAACATTAAAATCTGGCGATACTTATATAAGAGTTATAGATCACTTATAAAAACACCCACCCCGACCATCGTCATAAAGGAAGGTTGGGTACTCATCATCCCCAAGAAGGTAGTTCCGACTCAACCCCACTAAGCATAAGAGGGCTTTCGGCTGTTTTTGGATAGGAGTGCGGCGTGTGTTCAACATGGTTACATTAGCCGCGAGATAGGAATCTACTGTTGGCATTTCGTCCTTAGGGGCACTTACGCGCCAGTCCACGACGGTGGGAAACACTATCTCGTCCACCCAGAAGAAGCGATTATTCCAATTTTTCAAGGAATCCAAGGGCTTTGTGTAACATTGAGGGGTATTTTTTCCTGGTCGTTTAATAAATGACATCCAACCAGAGTTATAAGAAGGAACATAAAAGACACGGAATAAAGCCAGCGTGGGAGCTATGTTTAGAACACGACAGGCGATCTCAAAATGGCTCACTTTGGCCGCACCGATTACCGACAGTTGTGAGATGTGAATTTGGTAATACCCTAGAATATTAAAAAGGAATTATGAAATTGGGATGCAAAAATTTACGAACTCAAAGAATTTGGTATACATGCCAACTTTACCCTCCGGAAAGTCCACGATAGTATCCTCTGGACCAGGCAATTCCGGATGAAGGCCCTCTGGTATACCGTACTCCGAGGTAAACTCTAGTAGGTACTCTTGGGAGATGGTAGATACGGCATTCTCGAGTTGTATTGTGTCCCTACCCATTTTTTTAATTCGTTATACAAAACCCCTACCCACACTCACACCCCGTACCTCCGCTTACCCCCACTCGAATACCCACCATGTCGCATGAAGAAAACGTCAACACGCAGTTGAAATGATACCCCTACCAATTATTTTAAAAAACTGTAATACCAACCGGCGTGTCGTAACTAAACCTTCAAAACTACTGGGAATTCCTTAGTGAATAAGTAGACTTAGCGCGGTTTGTGTAGTGACGAAGGGTATTTGATTTTGTGAAAAAATTAGGAAAAGGGCACAGTGATAGTTGGTCTATTTATACTCAGTCCTCGAAAAGTCTAAGCCTTGTTGGATGTTTGCGCACGTGACCACTACTTACCCATTTGTGGACGTTTAGTGATTGAGGAGACGGTGAAGCAGTTTGGGTGGGTCCCACCTGTCCCATCACTTAGCTGTTTTCGCCGTTTCTCTACGGTTTCATGGACCTAGTTTTTTTTAAATTACGCTAAGTGGGTACCCACATACGTATTGACGGTTCTGATATTGGAAAACCCGTAAGTTTAGTCTAGCAAAACGTGACCGCAGTCCCGACCACGACCACGTCTCCTAGACTGGGGGGACATGATGACGTATAGTACGAACCGGCCCACTCATACTTTTATGGGCTTGGTAGCTGATAATGGCCTCCGACCCACCCATCGCGGTCACGACCTCCTGGACCTACGGGTCGCGGCTCCCGGCACGCTTTCCGTGGCCGCGGTATCTTCACAAGTTATCTTTAAGAATAACCTAATTAAATAAGAGATATGCTTTACTTATTTAAATAAGCTAGGATAACTTCGAATCCTTATAATATCAGCCGCATCTTGGGCCACAATTCACGGAAACCCTTAGGGTTATTTAGCCTATAAAAGGGGTGCAATTCTCATCAATACAGGTATCTCATAAATCCTAATTACATTCGATTACTCCCTCAAGATCATACACTTACTCTCACGCCGGAGTCCAATCGTGGGATCCGCTCCCACGATAAGGTTAACGGTGTTTATTTCCTTGTGCAGGGTCCTTCAACAAATTCACTTGGTACAAGAACAAGGCTCTCTACACCCGAATAGCAGCCTATACGGATCAAACTAGACCCAACCCAACTTTTGTATCAACAATACCAAAACAAGTAGAAATAAAACTAGAGGTTCCATAAACAGCTTAGTCACCCTATAATTCATAATACAAAGGGCCGGTCCTGAGATTTTTGATGCCCTGGGCAAGATGATCGAAGTATGCCCTTATAGAATGTTGTAAACAAACAACACACTTTCTTTTACCTACAAACAAAATCCGCATATCGACTTGATAAAACTTGAACAAGTATTATTTTTGCATTAAAAATTATACTGACTAATAAGCCTATAACGCTAGTTTACACTTAAACGGAAAAGTAAAATAAAAACGGGAGTTTTTAATACGTTGCGTATATTTGTTTTTATAGAATACAGTTTTATCCAGTTGTAGGAAAAAGATAGTTAATTTTGACTTATATTGATCAATTAGGATGTTCAAAATCGAGATCAGTTATTAGTATGATTAAGTTGTCAAATATAACTTTTGCAAAATTGATTCGAATCAAGTGTTTTCTTTATCATATGAAAAGTTATTGATATATAAGAGTGCGTTGAGTTCCAGGAAAATTTTATTTAATTTCCTTTCTCTAGTTTCTATTAAAATGGCGTAACTTTTTTTTTTGGGAAATATTTTAAAAACTATAGAACTCTAAATTCAAGTTTATTAACTCATAGTTATAATAAAAGAAAACATGTTTACGTTTTTAGTAGAGAATTTTCAAAAAATACTTATTTTAAATACGTTTTTTGTTTTCTTTGTGTTTTTTAAAAAAACTTTTCTGAAACACTTCTTATTTTTCAACAACTAAATACATCTGACATTCTCAGTTTTTTCTGTTATGATTATTTGGATATAATATTCTTAATTTACCTTATATAATGAATTATTAATTTATGTTTACTATACCCGAAACTAGTTTATTCAAATTTACTTTTCACCCAAATGATCGGAAAAAAGAGTTCATTTCAAAGGCTGAATTGTTTTCTTCTTTCAGAAGTTGACAAAATATTGTGTTACTCTCACAGTTCCCTAAGTAACATTACCTTTTCATTTTTTAATCTCGTCTATACCAACCATTTAACGAATATTGAATTTTACTTTCTCTCTCACAAAACTTATCATCTTCTTCACAATAATTTTACCACTCTCTAGAGTCCGAGCTTCAGAAACAATCTCAACTTCAGTTATCTTCTTCACTAAAATTATATTTGATGCCCCCATTTATGTGATGCCCTGGGCTGTCGCCCAGCTCGCCCACCCCTAGGGCCGGGCCTGATAATACATCAGCTACCATGCAGAAAAACTAGTTCCTTAAAATATATAAGGAATCTCAAATACAATCTATAAAACCAGAATGTAGACAGAAACTGACACGCCAAGCGACCAGGTCAAAAACCACTTTCAGCAGACGAAAACCTATTGGAGAAAAAACTGGTTACTCCGAGTCTCGAAAGAAGCTAGTTCAGAATCCAACGATTCAAAATGTTGTCCATCTTTTTATCATAAACATTTCGTTAGCCGCACTAACCTTCACCTCTTACATCCTTATCTACACCAAATTACACTTTGCATGTACCATTCTATATAATCACCTTACATAAATTGCTTAGAGTACCGTTAGTAAGTCGCAATTTTGTCAAATATTTTACACAAAATTCATCAATAGCACGAGTATGTTATACCGTAACTAAGCAAGTTCATCTAATCTATAATGAAATCAATCAACAATATATGAATTAGGTCAAACACAAACACAGACGGTCAAACAACCGCTCGTAACAATGCAGGCTCTTAGTCTTAACAACACAAGCAGTTAGATTATGTGGAACAATTATTAACCTCCAATCAACTTAAGATAGCTCAATTTAAGCAGTTAAATTAGGCTCTTAGTCAATCCATAAAATGCTTATAAATTATGTATAGAACAAGAAGTTATAATAAGATGAACAAATACAAAATGAACAAATAAATTATGTATAGAACAGTAAGTTTATGAATGGATGAAAGTCTTTGAGAGAAGTGTTGATATAAATGAATGGAAATCAAAATGGAAGATGAAATGAAGTTACAAAGACTAAAGACAACTGGGTTGACTCCAAAGTCAATTCCACATGTCCGTATTGCATTTTTAGTCCCTCGGTTTTAAATAATAATGCGCTTTCTTGTTGCTATGTTGGCCTTATAGAAATTTTTAGTTGATACATTCACAATTATCACTGGTTTTATTCCATACTTGTTTAAAACCCGTGATTTTTTTTTACGAAAATCAAACAAAACATGAAGTAAGTAACTTCGCATTCAGCTGATATCAATACCTTTACGAGTTTATTTGGTGTTGTTTTCTACTAACGTACACTAAAAGCTATAATTCAGCGGAGAATTGGTCGCATAACTTTTGCATCTATAAGTAACTCATGCACAAATAATTTATGCCAAAGAAATAATATAGGGAAATTCTCAAGAATCAAATTATCAAAATAAACTACAAATCCGAGTCTTATAATACAATATAGGCAACGGGTAAAAATATGATGAAATCAACACCTCCTTGAAACAAAAGCAAGACCATTACTAGGAAGTGTTGGTGGAAGATTTTGGCCTTCTCTGTACCGCTCCATCAGATAGAGAGCGATACAGAACTCCCTCAAGGAGAGCATGCTGTCATTATCTTGATCAGACAAGTCCCACACGTGTTTCAGAATTTCTGTCGAAGAGTAACAACATTATGGCTTGTCGTGTGTAACGACCCAAACCCGCTCCGGAGAGTAGGCCGAAACGTCATAATCATGGTGTCATATCAAAGCATAATAAAGGCATAAAGTCATAAATGATAGCATAGGACAAGGTGGAAAGCCGGAATCAAACATCGGCTCCCAATTATGAGATCAACATGAATAACGTAAAAGAAGTCTAAATGACGAAACATGTGTCCAAGATAGTATAGCACATTAAAATGTCTGCGATGAAAAGAAAGGAAGCTAAATGGGTCACTTCCTAAGCACACACTCTCTCATGCCCAATCTCCCTCTAGATACCTGCCGTATAAGAAAGAGAAAGAAATACGGCTGAGCATAACGCTCAGTGAACGGATATAATAACAATGTAAGTAATAAGTATGAATCCTGGATAATAAGTATAAAGCAGCGGAAAGATCATGAGTGTCATGAGGAAACCTGGAGAATACGTCATGAAGGAATAGGAAATAAACATGTAAAACATGGTAACGTGAAGTCAAAGATGTCATGAGATATCATGGATAGTATAAACATAAATAATAAGGAATGCCCACGAGCTCATATAATCATACATGTCATAATAATAATGTCGTGAATACATGCATATAATAGAGGGGCTGCCTCAACATGTAATAGAGGGGTGACCTCTTATAATAATATGGGTGGAGGGATCAGCTCCAATGTGATGGGATGTAGAGCACACACCAACCAATCACCATGAACGTGTAAACATGTAAACTAGGATGCACCCATACGCCCCTGAATAATAATGGCCAAACATGAAATATAATCTGGTAACATGAAAAGGGACGCCGCGTGAAATCACTCTCAACGCGAAAGAGTCGTGACACAGGTGCCTCATGTGTCACGGTCATGGTACCTCCATGACTAGGTGGTAAGTCATGTAAATCATGGTCATGCGTATATATAGCTCGGGCAATAGAATAAGTCTTGAAATCAAACATGTAAAGGATCATGGCAAAAGACATAAAAATGGGGAAGCATAGCAGTTCTGGGGATGAATCATGAAAAGAAAGAATGTCCTTACTGAAAGGACGGAATATCCGTACCTTATGTCCAGCAGTAACGGAAAGAGATGGATAAGAAGATGGAAGCTACTCCTGCTTAATGCGATCTACATGTTAAAGGACATATATAAGTTACTTGTTCATGATTAAGGTTACTTTCCATTTTTTTTTGTAACATCCTATTTTTAGTAACTTTCTATTTTTAGTAACTTTCTATAATTAGCATGATTTCTTGATTAGTACGTTCCATGATTAACATATTCCATGATTAGCATGTTTCATGATTAGTATTCTTATTATATTGGGTACTTTCTAAAAATAGCAGCTTCTAATTATAGTAAGTTTCCAAAAATAGACTTTCCTTAATTAACTTTCCATAAATGATAACTTTCCTGATTTAATAAGTTTCCATAATTAAACTTCCCAAAAATAGACTTTCTAAAAATAGCAGGTTTCTATATATAGTAAGTTTCCATAAATAGCAGGTTTCTATAAATAGCAGGTTTCCATAAATAGCAGGTTTCTATAAATAGCAGGTTTCCATAAATAGCAGGTTTCTATAAATAGCAGGTTTCTATAAATAGCAGGTTTCTATAAATAGCAGGTTTCTATAAATAGCAGGTTTCTATAAATAGCAGGTTTCCATAAATAGCAGGTTTCTATAAATAGCAGGTTTCTATAAATAGCAGGTTTCTATAATTAGCAGGTTTCTATTTCTGTATTTACAATCCAAATCCTTGATCTTACATAATTTACGTAATTAGTCCTTTTAGTTATTAACTTAATTAAACATGATCTTTAATTATCCATTTTTGCAAAACAAGCCCTTATAATATCTATAATATAATTAGGTATTTTCATACTTAATACTGATCATACCTTGTACTTTTCATAATTTACACTTTTAGTCCCTCAGTTTTAATTACAATTCGAATTATATATATATTATATATAATTAATCATGTTTAACCCATAATAATTATCAAATGACATTTTCTACCCCCCAACATATTTTTCTCAGATCATAACCAATATAATAACATGCTCAAATCAGCCCCAAAGTTTCAGAAATTACAAAACACCCCCTTATACTTTTAA
This sequence comes from Tanacetum coccineum, assembly GCA_026074375.1. NCBI lineage: Eukaryota > Viridiplantae > Streptophyta > Magnoliopsida > Asterales > Asteraceae > Tanacetum > Tanacetum coccineum. Next base: position 21,901 of record BQNB010033281.1, read on the forward strand.
AACTCAAATCGGGTAACAAATAAGTGCACAAAACCCTAATTAAAATTTCCCCCAATAATTACATAATTTTTATACATTCATTAGCATGTATTGGACCTGGGAAAAATATAAAAACCCTAACCCTAATTCGTTTTTCAATTATTTATTCCTTTTTCTCTTTATTTCACAATTCGGCAAAACCATTAAATCCCAAATAATTATTTCGAGTTCCTCTAAAAATTATTTAGCATTTTATCTGACTTATACATGATATATACAAGCTGAGAAAAATATAAAATCGTTGGTAATAATTATTTAAATGCCGATTTCATTTCTTGCTAAAAATTAGGGTTTAGAACCTGATGAAACCTAAATCGACACCTAGATCATGCATGATAATTTTTCTCATGAGTATACTGAATTAACATGATGAAACTTGAGTTATAAAAATACCTTTGACAATTGTTGATGATTTTATGAATTTATGAAGGATTTTCGATCAATTGAGTACCATAAATCAAACCACTCCTTAACCCAATGTACCAGCAATTTTCCTAGCTTCCCTTGATCTCCAAGAACCCTAGAAAAATCGTTCCTTGCTGGAGAAAATTTTGGATGCCTCCTCTTTTGATTTTTCTTTGTGCCGATTTAGTGTTTTTAGGGTTTTGCAAAATGAAATTGATAAGATAAATATAGGAGACCTATATTCTAATAAGTGGCCGAAATTTTTGATGTTTTAAAAAATAGAAATCAGATTTTATGGATTATCAAATTTATTTTGCTATTATCTTTACTTATTTACTTTAATTATTAATTATAATACATATATAATTAATGTAATAAGTTGGCATACATAATATATATACATAAGTATTTATTTTTATTGTATAACATAATGTATTTTATTCTTACATAAATTTCATAATTATTACTTGTTGCATTTTCATAATTTATAGCATTAAAATAAATTTATTTAAGCTTTTATACATTTTTCTTTCATTAGGGGCATTTTGGTCATTTTACTCTTATGGAGATTTTTAGGTTTTACATAATTAGTCCCAATAGATCTATTTATTCACTCGCGCTCTCTCAACCGGTCCTCTGTGTTAGAAACAAGAAAAGTATAGGTCACTTCCAATACTAAATAGTCTAAGCCCGTAAGTTAGTCAAGTAAATGATATGTAAGCTAATATGGCCCAAGGCCCATGGAAAGCCTTAGAAGGCCCATGGCCGGCCATATGTAGCATATAAATACCCCTCTCCATGCCTTGGAGAGGGTGTTGGTTGGTTTTGTATTCTCATTTTCACTTAATGAATTATATGTTTCTTACTTTCTCTCTCTAGAATACATCCTTCCTTCCACTCTCTCTCACTAAGTTCCTTCCCATTTCATATCATAGATTACTTGTATTCTTCAATTGGTATCAAGAGCCATGGAGTGGTGTGTTTAGTTTTTGTGTTTAATGTATTTTTTGGTTCGTGTGTTTTAAGCAAAAATCATCCTTTATTTTTTTCTTTGATTCCAAAGCTTTTGTGTACACTAAAGGATTATTTACCTTGGTAAATCTGATCTAGTATCTTTATGATATAGGTGTACAAGCTTAGAATCAAGAAAAATATCATTTTTGTTACATTTTTGTGTTCGAAAATCTTATAAAGAGCAAAATCTTGATTTTAAAATTTTCGGCTTAAAAACCTTAAAGTTTTCATTTTTCTTGTTCCTATAGGTTTAGTAACACTAGTTGTACAAGTATTTTTGCAAAACAATCATCAAAAAGGTGTCTTTTTGTGTTTTTAAGTTTTTGGGTTTCGTAGTAGTGGAAGTCGAACAACTGAAGTCGAACAACTGAGTCGAACAACTCAAGTCGAACAACTGAGTCGAACAACTCAAGTCGAACAACCTGAGTCGAACAACTCGAAGTCGAACAACTTGGTTTAGTTGCAACCGAACAACCCAACTGCAGTGCAAACCGAACAACTTGACCTCAGTTGAAACCGAACAACTTGGTTTAGTTGAAACCGAACAACTTGAACTCAGTTGAAACCGAACAACTTGAACTCAGTTGAAACCGAACAACCCTAGTTTAGTTGAAACCGAACAACTTTAATTAAGTGGAAACCGAACAACTGCTGTCGTGCATCGTGACCGTAATAGATCCTCTTGGGAGGCCCCGGGGACGTCTCCGTAAAGTCATCTTGTTCCGGTGCTTCCCCATTTTGGATGCAATCTCAAACGGCCCAAGAGCATCATCTTAAGAAAACGCGACCCCTTATGCCTCGTCACCGGTGTAAATACTTTGAGCCCGTTTCAAATAATCCACATAGTTTATTCCGCCACATTTCCCCAAACGTTTGTGGCCCGTTTGTACTCGGCGTTGAACTTTTGGATAATTGACTATTCCACGTATGCCATTTGCTAGTCAACAAATTCTTTGTACTTTTTAAATTTTTTCGAATTGAACACGTCAAACCCATACCAAAACGTTACATGCTTTTGTGACCATCTGACGTTATTCATCTTCCTAAACGTGCACGTAACATGTTGCTAGCAATTCTTCTTCGACCGGTAGTCAACGACCCACTGCTACCGTCTCTTGGGGCTCGTCTTCAACATTTTTTTCCCTTTTTTGAACATTTTTTTCTGCACCAGCGTTTTTTTGGCGAATCGACTTGTGATGTTGTAGTGAGTAATGGGAAGTTTCTGATTGAATGATGGTGGGGTTTAATGTAGATCTTGAAATACAACGGTTTAGGACTTGTGATTGTTGCCATCGAAAAAAAGCTTGTTGTTGTTCTTGTTGGTATTGTTGAAACTGTTCCGGCTTCATCGACGCGTTGAGGAGATTCAAAAAACCGGTGTTGGGAATGTCGGACATTTTTTTTGATTGCTAAAAAGATGTATATTTGTTATTTGAATAGTGTTGAATTTGGATGTGATATGTGCTTTTGTTTATGTTTATTTAAGGTTTCTGATATGTATGGTATGTGATTATAAGTTGTGATTTTTTATGGCTTGCTACTGGTTGTGGTGATCGTTTATGTTTTCAGTGTTTTAAGAATGCATGCCGAGGCTTCATTGCTATCTGATTTGTTAATGCATGTTATTTTGGTTACCCTTTTTAGTTTCTAGTCTTCTCGATGTGTGTTTCAGTTTATGGTTGTTTCTACACCACTATAAGAACTCCTTATGCTAGTATTTACAAGACTCCTTTGAATGAGAAGAATGCTAAACAATCATATGCTAATGCTACTTCTAATCTAGAACAACTTGTTGAGAATAAGCTCAATATAATCCCTACTGAAACTGATGAAATTGGAAATGAATTTGTTATTTTGATGAAGAATTGGTTAAAGATGGGAGTAGGAAATGGAAACTAACACAGTGTGTCTACTTTGTGAGTCACAAAATGTGAGTGAATGAGCTAAGGTATAATATTAAAAGGATGTGGAGTATATAGGGATTTGAGAAGGTATGTGAGAATGACTGTGTCATGTTTTTCTTTAAATTCCACCATGAGAGGACTGAATTTTGATGTTGATAATGGACCTTGGATGGTTAACAACAAACCTCTTGTGGTATAAAAATAGGACATTCATATGAATATTGATAAAATTATTATAAATATACACAATAGCCGACTGATCCACTGTCGTTTTGACAGTGGGCCAGTGGCTACAGTAACGGGCTCTCATTTTTGGGTCAGCTCGTTTTTTTTTTTTTAAATTTGTATGCACAAAGTAAGAATGGAAAAAAAATTATTACAAAAGTTTTGATTTATTCAGATAAAAAAAATACCCGCGGAAACATCTTCGATACCTAATAACTTTAAAATAATCGATATGGTCACAAACGTACAACCCATTATATTAAAAAAAACCAATATAACAAAAAAACAACAACACTTTAAACATGAGGCACTAGCTTAAAATTCGCATAAAATGTGGCACAAAATTTGGCCCAAAGTAATTAAAAAAAAAACTAGCCCAAAATTAGCCTGAAATCTGGCCCAAAGTAAAAAAAAAATACAAAACGGTCCCTCAACTTTTAACTATTTACGATTTTCTTACACAAAAAATCCCGTAAAAAAATTAACAAAAAAAACACGTCAAGTTTTTATTGTTCACAACTTTTTTACATTCATCGGCCCAAATAAAAAGATATCGAACCGTCCCCCAAAAAGAAAATATTCCTGATCCACTGTCGTTTTGACAGTGGGCCAGTGGCTACAGTAACGGGCTCCCATTTTTGGGCCAGCCCGTTTTTTTTTTTTTTTTTAAAATTTGTATGCACAAAGTAGGAATGGAAAAAAAAATATTACAAAAGTTTTGATTTATTCAGATAAAAAAATACCCGCGGAAACATCTTCGATACCTAATAACTTTAAAATAATCGATATGGTCACAAACGTACAACCCATTATATTAAAAAAAACAATACTCCTATAACAAAAAAAAACAACACTTTAAACATGAGGCACTAGCTTAAAATTCGCATAAAATGTGGCCCAAAATTTGGCCCAAAGTAAAAAAAAAAAAAAAACTAGCCCAAAATTAGCCTGAAATCTGGCCCAAAGTAAAAAAAAAATACAAAACGGTCCCTCAACTTTTAACTATTTACGATTTTCTTACACAAAAAATCCCGTAAAAAAATTAACAAAAAAAACACGTCAAGTTTTTATTGTTCACAACTTTTTTACATTCATCGGCCCAAATAAAAAGATATCGAACCGTCCCAAAAAAAGAAAATATTCGGGAAAAAATTAACCCCTCCCAACGCAATTTTTTTTTTCCCGAATCGTACAAAAAAAGGAAATATCCGGGAAAAAATTAGCCAAAAAAAAAAATACAAAACGGACCCTCACCTTTTAACTATTTACGATTTTCTTACACAAAAAATCCCGTAAAAAAATTAACAAAAAAAACACGTCAAGTTTTTATTGTTCACAACTTTTTTACATTCATCGGCCCAAATAAAAAGATATCGAACCGTCCAAAAAAAAGAAAATATTCAGGAAAAAATTAGCCCGTCCCAACGCAATTTTTTTTCCCCGAATCATACAAAAAAAAGAAAATATTAAAAATTAACCCCGCCATAACGCATCGCCAAAAAAAAACTCCCGAAACGCAAAAGAAATTATTCGGGAAAAAATTAGCCCCGCCGCAACGCGCGGGTTCTTTTGCTTGTTGAACGACAAGCTTCCTCTTTGAGTACTGTGCAATGTTTCATTGGAGGCTTGGACTATTAAGGGTATTTTTGTTTTTTTTCCTGTTAAGTACTAACGTGGGTCTAACATGAAGGGTATTTTTGTTTTTTTTTTGCTTTCACAGTGTATGGTGAACCTTTGCCTTTTTAATTTTTTTCATTCATATGAATATTGATAAAATTATTGAAAAATATCACAGTATAGCCGACTGATCCACTGTCGTTTTGACAGTGGGTCCACTCGCTACAGTAACGGGCTCTCATTTTTGGGCCAGCTCGTTTTTTTTTTTTTTTCTAATTTGTATGCACAAAGTAAGAATGAAAAAAAAAAATATTACAAAAGTTTTGATTTATTCAGATAAAAAAAATACCCGCGTAAGACATCTTCGATACCTAATAACTTTAAAATAATCGATATGGTCACAAACGTACAACCCATTATATTAAAAAAAACCAATATAACAAAAAAACAACAACACTTTAAACATGAGGCACTAGCTTAAAATTCGCATAAAATGTGGCACAAAATTTGGTCCCAAAGTACTTAAAAAAAAAAACAAGCCAAAATTAGCCCTGAAATCTGGCCCAAAGTAAAAAAAAAAACAAAACGGTCCCATCAACTTTTAACTATTTATGATTTTTACACAAAAAAATCCCGTAAAAAAATTAACAAATAAAACACTCAATTCTTTATTGTTCACAACATTTTACACATCATCGGCCCAAATAAAAATGATATCGAACCGTCCCCCCAAAACAAGAAAATATTCCCTTATCCACTGTCGTTTTGACAGTGGATCCATGTGGCTACAGTACCGTGGAATCCATATTTGGCCATGCCCGTTTCTATATTTTTATATTTTAAAATATGAATGCACAAAGTATGGAATTGGAAAAAAAAATATTACAAAATTTTGATTTATTCAGATAAAAAAATACCCGCGAAACTTCTTCCGATACCTAATAACTATTAAAATAATCGATATGGTCACAAACGTACAACCCATTATTAAAAAAAACATACTCTATAACAAAAAAAAAACCACAAACACTTAAACATGAGACACTACTTAAAATTCCGCATAAAATGTGTCCAAAATGTGTCCCAAAGTAAAAAAAAACAAAAAACTAGCCAAAATTAGCCGAAATCTGCCCCAAAGTAAAAAAACTAATACAAAACGTCCCTCTCAACTTTTAACTATTTCGATTATCTATACACAAAAATCCCGTAAAAAAATTAACAAAAAAAAACACGTCCAATTTATAATTGGTATCACAACTTTTATACATTCACGTCCCAAAAAAAAAGATATCTAACGTCCCAAAAAAAGGAAAATATTCGGGGAAAAAATTAACCCCTCCAACCAAAATTATTTCCGAATCGTACAAAAAAAGTAAATATCCGGACACAATTAGCCAAAAAAAAAATACAAAACGGACCCTCACCTTTAACTATTTACGAATATCTTACTCAAAAAATTCCCCGTAAAAAAATAAACACGAAAAAACACACAAGTTTTATTGTTCACAACCTTTTCTACAATCATGGCCCAAAAAAAAAAGATACTTGACGTTCTCAAAAAAACGAAAATATTCGAGAAAAAATTACCCGTCCCAACGCAATTATTTTTTCCCGAAATCGTACAAAAAATGAATATCCGAAAAAATTAGCCAAAAACAAACAACCCAAACAATACCAAAAAAAACTGGCACCAAAGTAAAAAAGAAAATACAAAACGGAACCCTCACCTATTTAACTATTTTACGATTTTCTACACAAAAATTCCCGTAAAAAAATTTACAACACCGTTCCAAAAAAAAGAAAATATTCAGGAAAAAATTAGCTCGTCCCAACGCAAATTTTTTTCCTCGAATCATACAAAAAAAAAAAATAATTAAAAATTAACCCCGCCATAACGCATCGCCAAAAAATCCCCCGAAACGTAAAAAAATTATTCGGGAAAAAATTAGCCCCGCCGCAGACGCGCGTGTCTTTTGCTGTTGAACGACAAGCTTCCCTCTTATGATACTTGTGGCCAATGTTTTTCATTGGAGGCTTGGCATAATAATGGTATTTTTGTTTTTTCCAGTAAAATACTAACGTGGGTACTAACAGGAAGGTATTTTTTGTTTTTTTTTTGCTTTCACAGTGTATGGTGAACCTTTGCCTTTTTAATTTTTTTTTAAAAATACTTTATTTTTATTTTTTTTAAAAATTTTATTTTTTTCAATTTACCGTTTGCGCCGAAGTATTGCCTCGTTTTTTACTTAGGAAAAAAAAATTTAATATCCTACGGATAAAGTTTTTCGTACGTTATTTTTCATACGTTATTTTACTTGGAAGAAAAATCTTCATACTTGTTTTACTTAGTAAAAAAAATTAGTATTTTTCGTACGTTATTTTACCGTTTTTCGCTCAGTCAACGTTATATTTTTCATCCTTCCGTTCAAAAAGTACCAAAACCAAGAAAAACGTATAAAATGTATAAAAATGTAATAAAACTGATAAAAACGATTGATTATTTTTTTATATACTTTTTATACAAATTAAAAACACCGTCTTTTACTTGGTAAAATAACGTACGAAAACGTTTAAAAATAACATACGAAAAATAACGTTTTTTACTTGGTAAAATAATGTAAGCAAACGTACGAATTTTTTTCCCGTACGAACTTATACAAAAATTTCGTAGGAAATTAAAATATATTTTTGCCAAGTTAAAAATGAGGCTATACTTCAGCCCACACGAAAAAAAATAACGTACGAAAAAAAATTAATATTTTTAAATTAAACAAATTTTAAGAAAAAAAGTACATTCTTATTAAAAGAAAATTTAAAAATAAAATTTTAAAAAGGCAAAAGTTCACCGTGCATGCATGTGGAAGCAAAAAGATAGGAATATCATTTCTGTTAGACCCACGTTAGTACTTAAAGGGAAAAAAAATTGCACCGTTTGTCTTCAAGGATGCATGGTGCCTCATTTTACTAACCGATGGATGAAATTTGCGCGAAGTATTAACGAGAGACGTGAGAGTCATGTCGTAAAGGGAATTGATTTGCACATCTTTAAATCTTATTCGGACATTCTACTATATATGCATTAGACAGTTGTATTTTAAGTATAGCCTGCTTTAACTGTTTGTACATTAGAGTAACATTTAAAATAAAACACTTGCTTTTCGTAAACTAGATGCATTTTACTAGTGATTGAACAGTGTAGGAATAATGAAAAAACATTCGATAAATGTTATGTTTCTAATGGGATATTAATGCTAACAATTACCGTCTTAACTACTCATTTAGCCATTAGTATTATTCTAACATAAATGTAATTTCCATACAAAATAAAATAAAAACATGATTGACCAAAACTTTATTGACATATAAGAGTAATTAGTCACCCATCATATACAACTCTCTCTTGACTACTTTATTGAACAATGTCAGCAAAAAGAAAATCAGTAGGCACAAAACACTTAGCATTATTCCAAATCAATTTCCATCTGTGTGTATGAGACACCATTTTGGGCACTTTTCGCAAACTGTGCAGTAAGTTGTGCATTAACCCAAACAGCTAACGTAGCAGCATCGTCACGAATTAAAGAATTTGCAGGCGGGCATTTTAGCATATTAATCAAGCTTTGACTATACCGTAGAAGGCTGATAGATGGCAGGACGGAACCTTTTTCACGATGATACTGAATAACCTTGCAAACATGCTCACACAAGTTACCGTTTTCTCCCCACTCGCAACTACAAATTGCATACTCAGAACCCGGGTTCCATATTTCATGATATAGATCCCGATCTAGCCGGTCAACAACTTTGACCCGTTCACCTTCTGTGATAACATCCGTGTTTGGGATTGTTCTTGACTTACGCCATGCCTTAAAATCAGTTGCCCATTCGTCTTTCCAGTAACGTGAAAAGTCATCTTTGCCCTCGTACTCGTCAAGCCAAAAGTAGGAATGTATTTTAGTAGTAAGTTTATTGACTAACCAATCAGCGCGTTTGTAGATGTCAGAGTCAGTCTCATTGTTTAGAACCTGATTTTTAACTGGTTGTGATAATATTCAAGAGCTGGACTTGAAGTATGGGAGCTCGTACCCCGACCAGATAAAGTTATGGTTATTACTTTGAAGTGGATATACAAAGTGAAACTAGACGAATTGGGAGGTATACTAAAGAACAAAGCTCGATTAGTGGCTCGTGATTACCGTCAAGAGGAGGGAATCGATTTTGAAGAGTCCTTTGCTCCAGTAGCAAGATTAGAGGCTAAAAGGATTTTTCTCGCGTTTGCTGCTCATATGAACATGGTCATCTACCAAATGGATGTGAAGACTGCGTTTCCGAATGGTAATATGCGGGAGGAAGTTTATGTTAGCCATCCGGATAGGTTTGTGGATAAAGATCAACCAAATCACGTATACAAGCTTAAGAAAGTTCTTTATGGGTTGAAACAAGCTCCACGCGCGTGGTATGACATGTTGTCTTCGTTTAAGATATCCCAAGACTTCTCCAAAGGTTCAGTGGATCCCACATTGTTCATATCCAGAGACGGCAAGGAACTACTTCTGGTACAAATATATGTCGATGATATCATCTTTGCTGCATCTACACCTAAACTTTGTGACCTATTTTCTAAAATTATGTGTTCAAAATTTAAGATGTCAATGATGGTCAAAATCTCATTTTTCTTAAGACTACAGATTCTCAAGTCCCAGAGGCTTCTTTATTAAACTAGTCAAAAATATGCCCTTGAATCCTTAAGATATTACGGTTTTGACTCTTGTGACCAGTGGATACTCCCATGGTGGGAAATCCAACTGGATGAGGATTAAAGTAGGGAAAGTCGTTGATCCGTCACACTATCGTGGTATGATAGGCACCCTCCTTTATCTCACAGCCAGTAGACCCGACCTATAATTTGCTATATGCATGTGTGCTCGGTATCAGGCTCGGCCTACCGAAAAGCACTTAAATGCAGTAAAAAGGGTCTTTTGATATCTAAAGGGAACCGTTACGGGGACTATGGTATCCGAAGGATTCTTCGATTGCACTAACAGCATTTGCAGATGCAGATCATGCTGGTTGTCAAGATACACGACGTAGCACATCTGGTAGTATGCAATTTTTAGGAGATAGACTTATCAGTTGGTCATCAAAAAGGCAGAAAAGCGCTGCGATATCCAGTATGAAAGCTAAATATATTGCTTTGTCCGGCTGTTGTGCTCAAATCCTTTGGATGAGATCATAGCTTAGACTATGGTTTTGGGTTTCACAAAAATACCAATGTATGTGATAACAAAAGCGTTATTGCCTTATGATGCAACAACGTTCAACATTCCAGATCAAAGCATATAGACATCAGATTTCACTTTATCAAGGAGCATGTTGAGAATAGGGTGATTGAACTTTACTTTGTCAATACGGAGTATCAACTGGCGGACATCTTCACTAAAGCTCTTAGCCGAGAAAGAATTGAATTTCTGATCAACAAGCTGGGAATGCGGAGTTTTACGTCGGAGACTCTGAAACAATTGGCAGATGAAGCTTGATGAATTTGTGGTGGTAACATCTTCACTATCCCTGTATAATTATGTATATACATAAAAACCATAAAATCCAAATAGATTTCTCATTTTTAAAAATTTTATAAAACAAAATAACAAAAATATAAAAATCTATAATAACCCAAAGGAAAAAAATTAAAAATGTAAAAAAAAATATAAAAGAGGTAATAAAGGCATGTCTTCTGAAAATCGATAACATTAACGGTCTTAGAAATGTTATTCAATAATGATACGAGGCTGTAAACGAAGTTTGAGCAGAAGTTACAAATGTTTTCAAAACATGCCAAATGGCTTGCTATTATTTCAGATAATAACCCGGACATCATTTTAAAGGCAAGTAGTCCGTCAAAAAGGAAACTTGACCTCTCAACGGGAATTTATTCTCGGGCATGGTCTACTTTATGACCATGCAAAGGCTTGTGATTACTTTGCAACACAACCCGTGCTTCCTATATTACATAAGTGTACGTGTCAGGTGGCTTATTGTGTTAAAATAAAGAGAATCTTTTTTTTTTTGGTAAAAATTGTATTACAAATGAATTCAGTGTTTTCAGTAATCACAAAGGAAAAGATTTTTCAAAGACACAATTCGACACTCATAACAATGACAACTGCTCTTTAATGGAACGGGTCATTATTTGAGGGGGAGAAATCGTCATCAAATAATCTTTTAAAACAGTCTTTCAAAATAAGTCACGGAATTAACGGATAAAGTTTTTAATAATGATGGATCATAATTTAAGGGGAGTTAATGGATTTTAAATACAACTAAGCTTTTAGATGTCATGTGTTTTAAAACTTTCATGGACTTATTTGCTCTATTTGGAGATCTGAGTGAATTAGGACTTTAAAATACAGACAATCAATATTGCCAAACACTCATAGTTTGTAAAAGACTTAGGAATGCTTGGAAATACTTTCATAGTTTTAAATGCCTTGAAGTTGATTCTCACGGAATAGATTTAAGCTTATTAATTCTTCGAACACGATCTTAAGTATTTGTGCGTACAAGGTTTTGCTGATTCCGAGGTATCGAAATCAGAAAGGGGGAAGGAGTAGATACACTAGAACGTACAACAAGTACACGTGATAGAGTCCATAGCCTTTTTTGATTTTAGGCCATTCCGGGAAGACAAATGTCATAACCGCAGAGAAAATTAGTGTTTAACTTTTAACTTTCGGGTGCACTAATTCAACCACATGGGGGTAGAGATATCTTGTGATTTCAAGTGTTGTAAAAAGATTTATTCTAAGCGTGAGAAGATTGGTTACTGATTCAATAAATGCTTTCTCAAACGGTTAACCACTAAGCTAATTTTTTAAAGAGAGTAGAATTAGTTGACATATGAGGTACACATAGGTTTGATAAGTATGATGATTCCTTAAGATAGTCAGTATTCTGCAGAAAGAAATGAGTTCATTTGGGAATTAGTTGTCTTAGGTGTTTCAATTTCGACTACATAGAAGGAATAATTGTGACATCCGGGACTTAGTTGACTTTGGTGTTTCAATTTATAGCATCACTATCGTATAAGGAGAAATACGGACATCCGGGACTTAATTAACTTTGGGTTGCGTGGTCAAATTCATTGAAAGGAGTCATGTGTGTACTTCGGATATCTAGGCTTTATACATCAAGACTGCTTGATGCGGCTTAAGAAGTTCTGATCTACTCAAGAAAAGGATTGTTGTGTAAGGGGGAAGCTAAGACAACATCAACACAGACATCACCAACCACACAAGCTAAAGTTACATATGTATCTGAATCTGTTTCATACTCGAAGTTTGGAGCAAAGACTTTTGTAACTTGGAAAGAAAGTTGAAGCAATGCCGAAGAGTGCTTGGACAGAGAAAGATCAGATTGACAACTTCTTGAAAGAAAGAAGGTTAATGAGGAGCTTAGAAAAGTTCGTTGGTGGGAGATTGTACGAAGGAGACCTACGGCTGCTACAAAGAACCATATGATTATATCATATGATGTTCTCATCATTCAGGTCAAACCTCGTACATAATAATCTTGTGAAAATATATATATGTAGTGTTGACTTATGGTGATAATAAGGTGTGCTCGAGTACAAAATTTTCAAGAATTTCTTAGTAAATTCAAAAAATTTCAAATTATTGTACTCAGCACTATCTTATATACCCTCAAAAATTGAGGGGGAGCAATAAAATGTCCTAATAGATATTGTGTAACATTTTGTCCCCGAAAGTTTAATCAATTGATATCCAAAATATCAAGGGATTAACATTTTGGATAAGGGGAGAAAATGTGATTAAACTGGATCTAACTTGTATTGAAAGATGTGATCAAATAAAATGGACTCAATGCACTCCACACTTAGCATGTACTACGATTACGATGCACATGTTAATAATCCTAAAGGGGGGCTTTTAGTGATGATTAAAAACATCAAAGTGCTAAACTTTTGATATTTATATCAAACACTTTGAATGAAGTTTTTCAATGATTTTGGTTTGTGATTGTGATGGAATACCCAAAAAGACCGACCATGTACTTAATTTTATGGAGTTATAAGGTGGTTAGGTATAGGTATTCAAATCCCATGATCCAGCCAGAACCGGAGGGATCTACCCAGGGATATCCACTAGGTAGTGTAGAAGTCCTTAGGTATGATAAAAGGAGAAAAAGTGAGAAAAGGGAATAATGCCGACTGAGATGGAGCTAACACTGGAACAAACCCAACAAGGTGTTAGTTATGAAAGTCATCGGTAACTATTGAAGGGGTTGAAGAATGAAAATAAAGGTAAGGATAAAAGGGTTTAAAGAAAGAATGCCCTCCATACACTTAGGCAGAAACCGGGTCAATACATAAACTATCAGAAACACTAAGGTGTTGTCTGACATTAAAGACTGTCATGGACCCAGTGACGCTATGCACAACCCTCCCTAGCCACTCAAGGTCTCTTAAAAGACTCTTGTTTCATTTCTCACGGAGATTACACGCATTTCTATCGACTTTCTCACTCCGAGTTAGTTGATATTGAAAAGGTGGCAGTCTGCTCCAGCCTCCGATTACTAAATCCACTATTGAGTGTAGAGCCAAAAGAGATCATCCATAAATCTCATTAGGACACTTGTCAAAATTAAGCTTGCTAAATCACACAATGTGAATAACAAGATATATACTAAGAGTCTTACGCATTATCCTTGTAATTTTGCAGAACATCGTGTGGATTTCATTTTCTCAATGAAGATGGAATAATCCTGCTTGAGTCAAACATTCAAACAAAGGCTTATGGTCGGTGACTTGTGCAATTCCTTTTTAATCAAACTTTTGACAACTGGAAAGAAACGATAGTGCGATTCTATAAGAATTAAACTTGTTCCAGGATTATGAATTGACGATTGATGATGAATTTTGAAATGATTAACACTCTCGATGTGTCACAAAATGCAACTTTTTTTTTTCTAGCAAGTGACACCGTCAATTGGATTTTCAATCAATTTTTTTAATTCAATCGGTGAGATAGTAACTCACTGGTTTACTCTTATCGTGTTGTCTGCTTTGAGACGTTTTGATAATGAGAACATGCTGAGTTTGATGAATCTAATACACATGTGTTAGAAAGATTATATACTCCAGCTGAAAATCCTGTCAAGGAGATTCTTTTAAATTGAATCTACTTGATCACAGGTTCTTTCCTCACGGATTCGAAGGTTACTCCAACAAACACGGGCGAATAACCAAAGCCATATTCGTCCACCGCTTTGTTGCTAACTATTTTATTGCAGGAAACTTAAAGATGGTGGTGAAGGTACCTGTTTCCCGCTGACTCACAAGATTCATAGCCACATGCTCATACCAGACCGACAAACATAAAGACATCATGAAAGCTCAAGTACATGTTTCAAGACTTCTGCTACTCTGATACCGTACGTCTTTCTTGAAGTGACAAAGTATTAAAGTCAAATAATTTCAAAGAAGTTTCCGTCACTCTGATACCGAACGTCTTTCTCGAAGTGACGAAGTGTTAAAGTTAAAGAATTTCAAGAAAGATGCAACATTAAAGCTTTTCAAGTCAACAAATCAAGAAAGGTATGAGCATGTCAGTCCAAAGTCACAAGTTTCACAAGATGGCAAAGTTCATTAAGATGGCAAAGAGATTATGCTTGGTTGATGATCTCAAGATGCTCAAGATCACATTCTCACATACAAGTTAAAGATAAAGGAACAAGCTCGATCCCAAAGTCACTAATCACTACAACATATTCACAAGAGTAAATCAAGAAATGAAGTTTACGAGCTGAAGACTAAAGATGAAGCATAGTATGCTAGGTTTAAAGTTTTGTAAATTGGAGTGACCTCCCTTAGGGGGAGATTGTTAGAAACAAGAAAAGTATCGGTCACTTCCAATATGTATTATGTCATGACCATAGTTAATCATATGTCAAGTAAAGTAATCTAATATGGCCCAAGGCCCATGGAAAGCCTATCTAGGTCTATGGCCGGCCACATCTCATGTATAAATACCCTTTCCATGCTTTGGAGAAGGTGTTGGTTGGTTGGTTTTGTATTCTCATTTCACTTATGAATTACATGTTCTTACTTTCTCTCTCTAGAATACATCCTTCCTTCCACTCTCTCTTAATAAGTTCCTTCCCATCTCATATCAAAGATTACTTGTATTCTTCATTCTCCCTAAAAAATCTTTAGTTTGTCTTTTCATATTAGTGAAAACCTTTTTAGTATGTACAGGTGTAACATAAATATCATTAAAAGGTTCTGCAAGAGCAATTCGATTATTAAAAACAGTGTAAAAACCTTGAGATACATGAAATTTATCTTTAGATAGTATGAATCCAAGTTCTCTAAGATATACATCAAAAAATTAATTTAGAAAAGTTAAATTTTTGTCACTTAGCTAAACAAATAACTGTTGATGCTAAATTGGTTGAAAATTCATTCCAAGCGGTTGTTTTTGAACTCAAGCAATGTAGAATGGTATGTATAAGGTACTTCCATTGAGGGGGAAAAAAGATTTTTGAAAAGTAAGTTTAGTAGAAACTCTTTCATACCCCATCAATGCAAGGTTTACAAAAATTTCAGCATTTGATAGACAGGTAATACCATCCTCATCATTAAAGTGAAGATCACTCCTCACTGATGATTCTGATATTACCATTGTCTTGCCATCAACTGTGGCATGAATTTGCTTGACATCATTGAATGTTTTGGACTAGCTAGTAGCCCTAAATGCCTCAATATAAGACAAACCAAGTTTGAACTACTACATCCCCCATATGGTATCTTGGCACCAAGAACCACTACCTGAACCAGTTCCCTAAGGAAGAGACCCATTAAGTGTTGCCATGGATTGGGTCTTAGTTTATGTTACCACTGTCCTGTTCTGCCTCTAAGCTAGAAACAGTAGTGGCAGCCTTTTCCATTCTGTCACCCAACTCCTTATGGACAGTCTCATCTGCTACAAGATTAGTAGATCCACTAAACTGAGATATCTTAGTGACCTTTCATTTGGTTGTCCTTTGCCCAGCAGCATTAAGTTATACTGGCAGTACTAACATTGGCTCAGCAGTACTAATATTAGTCTAACAGTATTATCTTTTGCCTTAACAGTTTTAACTCTGTCTTCAATAATTATACAACAACATGCCTCTATTCATCACAAGCACACTAGAAAAGACTAGATAGACATGTGAGAATTCATGAGGATCCATATTTATGTATAACCCATGAATAAAAGTTAAGAACTGTTAAACCTCCCCTCAAGCAGTACTTCCGAGATTGAGTAATCCAATGCTAGCAATCAAAAAGTTAAACCTGCTAACATCAAAAGCCTTTGTGAGAAGATCTGCAACATTTTGGTCTGTGTGAATCTTGATCACTTGAATCAACTTCTTCTCATAAGAATCTCTGATGAAATGGTGCCTTATTTCAATGTGCTTGGTTTTAGAATGAAACACTGGATTCTTTACAATACAAATGGTACTTTAATTGTCAATGTAAATCTTGGTGTTCATGAAGTTGAATCCATAGTCAAGCATCTGATTTTGGATCCATAACACCTGTCCACAGCAGTTAGCAGCAGCAACATACTCTGCTTCAGTTGTTGAATTAGCAACTATAGTCTGCTTCTTACATTGCCATGAAATCAACCTCTTGCCAAGAAATTGACAACCTCTTATTGTGGATTTCCTGTCAAGGCTAGCTCTAGCATAATCACTATCAGAAAAAGCTTCCAAGTCAAATGGTGAATCTATAGGATACCAAAGGCCCAATTTAGGTTGGCCTTTTAAGTATCTAAAGATCATCTTCACAGCATGAAGATGTGAAGTCTTTGGAGTAACTTGAAACCTTGCACAAGCACAAACAGCAAACATTATGTATGGGCTAGAAG